>WAAG01015836.1:7514-48381 GCA_013390105.1 Tichodroma muraria | reverse complement strand
TGCTGCAGAGAAGTCCTAGAAGTTACTGGCGCATTGCACCCCACAGGAGCAAGCTGCAGGAGTATAGGCTTGTATTGGAAAATAAATTGAAGGTCTAAGAGTTCATGCTTGGTGAGGCATTTCTATTAGAATTTTTTCCTTTGTAAGGTTCAACCTCCTTGCTTCATTTCTTTACTTCAAAATAAGAAGTGTTTTGAAAGCTCAGCTGTAGATCAAGTAGACCTGGAAGTGAGCAGTCCTGCTGAAGTCAGGAGGACCATGCACATGTCAAAAATGAAGACCTCCTAGCAGCTTTGCTCCAAGATTTTGCAGGATTTCATCCCATAAAAGGGATCTCTGAAGAATTTTCTTGTTGTGCGCTTGTGGCATTATAAGAAACGGTATGATAGGTAGTTTTCAAATGGCAATTCTGGTGTTGAAACGTTGGTTCTGATATTATTTCTTGGGCATAGCAGTGCCTATACTTGAAATCGTGTTAGCTTTGCTTAACCGTTATGTTCTGGGTGGAACTGCTGTGTCACTGCACATTAAGGCAAAAGGTTGGTGAAGCAAGAGAAACTGACCCTAAAAAATCTAACTAAAGGACTGGCTTTGTGATTTGCTTTGTGTTAGGGTCCTGGTGTGCTTGCACAGCATAGCGGGCGTACTGGCACTGCTGTCTGTCCCTTACTGGAACTGCAGATCAGCATCTCATACCTCCCCACTGATTTGTAAATGTTTTGTGTTTTCCAGTACATTTCGTTCATGTCAGTATTCAACACTGGTATTTAAACATCATTTAAAATGACGACACTGGTTTGGTAGGTGCTGAGATACTGCTCGCGCTCCTCCATCTTCTCCAGCATCAACCCTGTGCATCTGCTGTCCTTCTCACAGCTCAACCAGGATGATAACCACGGCTTCCCGGGAATTCCTGATGGGAAAGCTGAGACATTCTGAGAATTTAAATTAAATGTGCTTTGCACCCAAATGTACGCAAAGTACATTTATTTTGAGTCATGCAGCAGCCTGTCTTGTGGTGCAGTATCTGGTTGAAAAAAAGCATCACTGCTCCTGGATGGCATTTGTACTGTTGGCTCTCACTGGTAAAGCTCTGCCTGCTTTGGGCTTAAATAGGACCACAGAAGTGATCAAAATTCCATTGTCCCTGCAGCTGGCCAGAGAACAGAGGTGGGAGTTGTCACAGCTATGGATTTTTCTTCCCTTCCATTTGATTTTGAAATACCTAATTTGTCAGATTTCAGGCAAGGATCTTTGCTTGTGCAAAGGCTATGGGTCCTTAAGCGAGCAGGTTTGAGTGAAGATGTGCTGTAGAAGGTAGGTTCATTTTTTGTCTTGCAGTTCAGTGGTACCTACACAGGCATCACTAATGGTTCTTTTTAAGTGTTGTTTTAAAACTTGTAGAAGAGTGATGCTTAAAGAATAGACTGCAGTTGAAAGAAGGCACTGAATTGCCTGAACTACTTTCCAGAATAGTGCAGTACATGCTGCGGGTCAGCCTTAGTACCTACAAGTAGATTTTTGTGTGTGTGTGCATATTAACCTTGAGACAGCGAGGAGCCACGCAGGAGAAAGCATTGTGATATGAGGGCAGTGATTTTGTCAGAGGTCTTGTGTGCATCTTGAAGGGTCTGGTCCTGAGATTACCCAGATTGCTGAAGTTGCACAGAGATGTGGACAAGGAATCCCTTTGAACACTGACCTTTTGCT
Source organism: Tichodroma muraria (assembly GCA_013390105.1). Taxonomy (NCBI): domain Eukaryota; kingdom Metazoa; phylum Chordata; class Aves; order Passeriformes; family Sittidae; genus Tichodroma; species Tichodroma muraria. The sequence goes on along the minus strand of WAAG01015836.1, from coordinate 46,671 downwards.
TTTCCCTTTTTAGTGATAAAATATTCAAGGGAACAGAAAGTGACCCATTTTGTGCTCTGCCTGTCAAGCCAAGCAGAGGAAGGAGAGTACAGTGAGGGCCCAGGTGGAACCCAGTGAATGCAAATGATTTATGGAGTAGCTGCTTTAAGCATTTCGAATTACTTCTATCATCATCGAGTAGAGTCTATTTATGTGTATGAGCTTAAACACATTGCCCAGAACAAACGGATGACATAGGCAGCTGTGGGACTGATACACTCTCCAGCACCTCTCTTTGTCCCTTTGCTCACCAGTATTTCCTAGGGATTTGAAGAGGGAAGAGATGCCCTGATTGGCAACCCTTTTACATGAGCTTGGCTTTTCCTTACTGCACCACAACTGAGCAAACCAGGTTAGGTACTTGGTGCACCCTGAGCTCAGAAATGTTTTGCCAGCTTTAACAGAGTTTTTTTCTTGGAGGCTGCAAAGAAAGGCACTTCACCTCACCAAGCCGCAGAAGAGCAGGGAAGATCTTTGATGTGGCAGCTGGGCACACGAGTGTGTGTCCCTCATGTCTGACCCAGAAGCATCTGTGGGCTCTGCCAACCTGAGGGGTGTCTGAGCACCTTTGGGATCCACAGCCACACCACACCATCGTTGTGGAAACATGGCAATCAGCTGGCTCAAAAAGAGAGGTGGCTGACTTGCCTAGCATGGTCTTTAATTTCAGACAAGTTTCCACGGTGTGTCTGGTGGTACACATTTTCCCAAGGACTGTTTCAGAGTAAGTATGTAAAAGCTATCTATCCTTCCTTCTAGGTGCCAGAGGTTTCCTCTGGAGTTAAACAAACTAGCAAGAACACAGGAATCAACCATCAAACCACCATCAGCTCCACATACTATGCTATTTAAGGGGCACTAGGAAGATAGTTTGTGAAGTTGAACAGCTTGGTGCACCGTGGAGCTTTTATAGGGCTTCAGCATCAGTAAGCAGCACACTGCACAGTCCTGGGAGGCCTGAAGTACTTTTTCCACCCTAGTATGACTGTGCAAAGAACATACATACTTACAAGTGATATCAACAAATCAGCTGAAGGTAGGACCTTTGGATGTGCTTTAAAGGATGTTCCCAGTATTCTGCCTCTATTCCAGAATTCTTGTCCATTCTCACTCCAAAGGAGAGCTATTTCTGGGCATCTTCTTTATATTCCCTGCCGGTTTTTACCTTTTTTTTCCTTTTTATTAAGCTGTGTCCTATTTCTGTTTAATGCACCAAAGAGCATTACACTGATGATATACCTCCAATTCCTTAGCGGCATCTTTAGGAAATGAAAACTAATCAAATTCCCTTGTCAAGTAGGACGCTGACTTGGAGATTCCTCTTTTCTTAAAAATCTAACCTAGACATAAAAGTTCTAAAAAACTTGCAACCCAAATGGTAATTATGTACATTTAAAATGTAAACCAGAGCAGTCCATCACACAAAACCATTCACAAGCAAATAGTCCCCAAAACCCACAATTCTATCTTTTCTTCACGGGCGTTTAAGTCCTATACAGTAACCAATTCTATGAAATACAGTATGTCTGTTAACCAAGAGAACTGAACACTTCAGTTGCTTAGTAACTAATTCAATCCAAGGAGGAAATAAAAATAGCATACATAATTTTAGAACCTTTAGGACCTTTGCCAAGCAAAATATTCTCACCAGCAGCAGTCAGGTTTGTGATTTGAATGGGTTAGCTTAATAGGATAGATTCTATTTGTTTTATGTAGATAAATGGTCCTTGCTTTTCAAATCTGATTAATTACATATCCGGGCCATTAGGTCTTGTAGCTTCTGTACTCTTCCACAACTTTATTTAACTAAAAATACAACATAACGAAATACAATACAAATAAAAAAGGAAAAATATTTTAGTTGCTGGCTTCTTTTTCAGCCTTAATCTGGTTAAAAAGCCGAAGACAGCAGTATAACTCAGTAAATCACATTATATGGCCAGGAGGAATGTCATAAGCATCTGCTTAATTCAAGTGTGGGTTTTTTTCCTATACTCATCTGTAAAGCTTGTTGAGGGGAAAAAGGATATTATTTTTATAAAAAGATATTATTGCCACAAATGGTGGAAATTGCCATATGGTACCATAGCTTATTCAAGCAAGGTAGGAACAGTTTCTGTAAAATTATGTTTTAGCTGACAAAACATGACTCCTGTTTTAAAATACATCTTCAAAAATTCAGCATTTGCCTACATTTTTAGTGGCTTGCTCTGTTCATGCACATTGCCCGTGCGTTTGACAAGTTTCGTACACCAGACTTTTGCAAATTACAGCGACGATCTGCATTTTTTTCCCCACGTTTTTCTCAGCCTCGCCACTGGATGAAGGGTTTGCAGGACTAAATTATAACGTGTGTGAATAGCACCGCCGAGGTTGGATCTCTTGCCCTTGTTCCTGAGCAAGGTAGGCAGTTGGGGATCAGATGTTCGTGTGGCGCCTGCGTCCTGCAGCGGTCACGGTGCTTTGGGCTATCAAAACAGATGGAGCGCTCCTTTCGCAGAACAATTCGAATACCAACTTCCTAGTACATGAATTGTGATCTAATTCCTCGCTCCTCTGAAGCATACATTTGGGAAGGTCTCAGGTTTTCCCTTAACCTCCCTCCCTTCAGTAAGTATTTTAATGTAGGGTGAAAAGCACTCCAATTCAGTGTGACAGGGCTGGTTCATTTTGCTCGAAGACGACCTTTTTCTTTAGATGTAGTGATTCAGCACATTTTTCCTTCCACTTTAGCATTATCATCCTGTAGGGTAAAAAAGCTAATTAGGGTAAATACATGCCTTGCACAGTAGTTTTAATACTTTTTGCTTAATGCTTTTTTTCTTCTTTTTTTTTTTTGCCGGTGGAGTTTCAGACACTGCTATTCTTATTTTTGGCGTTTTAATTTATTAATACAGCTGACGAGATCATCCGAAGGAAATTAAGATTGTTCATCATTGTGTGCTGAAAGAATTGCGTGCCAAATCCAAGAGGAAGTTTCCTCTGGAACATCATTCTAATTAGTTTACGTGCCTGAAACCAGGAGAGATGCAGTAGGTATGTCCATGACAGAAACAGAGCCACGGGAGTTACCCTGCAAGCCCGTTGCTTGGTCCATGGAACTTCCCAGGGGGAAATTTCTGAGCATGGCAGCATGAGACGTGGTGTGCTCCTCTGTTGGAATTTGGGGTGGAATCCACAGGAAGGGAGCTCTTGCATGGAGCCATGCTCTGCATTTGCTGCTGAGAGCTCCTGCTCATTGCTGCCCTGGTTGCTTGTATGACCTTAGAGATCTGCTTTAATGTTTGTATTTTATTGACGATAAAAAAAATACGAGTGCTCTGGTGAGATGCAATTTGATACACAACTGATGTTTTTCCCTAAAGAAGTTCAGAAAACATTGCGTTAATACCAGGATTTCTGGCCAAAATGTATTATGGAGTTAATTCAAGTAAATTGCAGTTACTCTGTAGCAAATAATTACCACCTGTTTCACATCTGTCTGAAATCCACTCAAAATAAAGCAATCTAGTCATCATTCTTGTATTATTTATGTCATTTTATTATTTGCTGTTAGACTTCTATTTACTTACCCGATTCACAACAATTTTTTCATGCCTTCTGCACACAGAATGATGAATTTAATAACCTCCTTTGGATTTGTTTATAAAACCTTTCAAAATATGTTTGCAATGCATGACAGGGCTTCTGAAAAGCTGCAGACACCCGGTGGCCTGTTTCATCATGAACTGCAGTTGGGAGCATGCCACTTGCTGCCCTTGGACCTCAACGCCTCCATTTCACCTTCAAAAATATTCCACATTAACCTGTCACACCCGTGATCTCACGAGCATTTTCAGTCACATTTTGCTCTGTTGATGTGGGAGATTCTGGGTGGCTTGCTCAAAGCATTGGTGTGCTTTCATTTTGAATGGACAATGAGGCAAATGAGGGGATTTTAGCAAGAGTGATCACCTCCTGCCAGGGTGTCCAGGTACAATAGAAATCCAAAGGAAGGACAGGGACAAAAGTCAAATGTACGCTGCTTTAAAGTACTCAAAACAGTCTGCAAGCGGGGCTTGGGCTTTTTTGTGCTGATCATTCTCACACACAGCAAGACATGTTGTCGTAGTGGTTTCTTTCGATATTACACTTCACAACAAAATGGCATGTGCAGGAAGGAGGGCGAGGGGTTAATTCCTTGCAGCACATCTAGGCCATCCCCTGAAATCACAGGAGCAAAACCAGCTGAGCGGTGAATCAGGCCACCCTGCCTCTCCAGGACAGGAATAGCAAGAACCAGAAATCTTGCCCTCAGCTGTGCTGGCTGCCAGGATACAGAGGGAAGGCACAGGGAAATACAGCCAGTCACTTGCCTCTGAGTTTTAGGTCAAAAGACCATTACACCCAACTGGTACACATGGTTTTGCAGCTCCCAGTGGTGAGAGCAAAACATGGTCCCCCATATACTTTCAGCCTGAGTTAGGGTGACTGGCCTCCCAAGATGTGCTGTGGTGTTAACACCCCATCTCACCCTAGATTTTTCGCCTCCTTTTTATTTCTGTAATAGCTTCTTCACATTAACCTCTCTCATAGCAGGAGCAGTGCTCTCCACTAGAACCAATCCTGCACTGTGATGCAGTGCTTGTGCCCAGCATGTGCAGATGAGGGAAATCTGGATGCACGTTCCTGTTCTAACACTTCCTTGGGAGGGAAGGGCAGCAATGGGCTGGGTCCTCCAAATAATCATTGAAGGTGGAAAAAACAATAAATTACAGCTAATAAAAGTTAAACTTGGAGTATTCCAGGGGAATGAGTTACAAACTCAGCAGCACTATTGCACGTCTTTATGATACCTCTCAAAACTGCCTGTCAAAATCTCCCATTAAGGAGCATCGCAGATTAATAATTATGCGCATCTATTAACTAAGCATCCATTCTTTCTCTCAAATGCTTTGTAGCAGTATCTCTCCAAAGAAGCACATATCTCATCTAGGTGTCTGCTAGATGACCATAACACCTCCCCAAGGGAGATACCTCTGATAACACTATATTAAAGACAGGGCTTGGTTTTGTCTCTTAAACCACTATCGCACAAGCCAATGCACAAGGAAAGACACCTATTATGATTTTCTAGACAAACGCTAACAAAAGCTGCCTGCACACACAGAAAAATTTAATGTTAACATTGCAGGAGGCTGTGGTGATGACAGGGGTACTTTTATTGTCAGCTCTGCTGGGGAAGGGAAAAAAACCCTCTTATTTGTGCAAATAACCCCATCTTAGCTTTATTCCCAAGCATCCTGTTTGCACATATGAGTATGTTTTGTCAGCCATGTCTTTAGGTACAGGTTTTCATCTTCAGCTGCTCATGATTGTTTGTGTTAAACAAATTAGTGCCATAATAACACACACACCCATGGAGACATGAATATTGTGTGGTAAGAATCCGAAATACACGGTGGTCCTGCTTTTTTGTTGCAGGTTTGTTGTTCTGGTTTGTTCGGGCTTTCCACCCCCACCCCCCAAAAAAAGAAAAAAAAAAAAAGCTTAATTAAATTCTTTTATGCTTAGTTTTCCTGATTATATTTTGTTCATTAATAGAGAGCAAGTATGAAAAGAACTAAGAGCTAAACTGGAGGCAGAGGATAATAAAATCTATTGCTATTGATTAAACGGAAATCCTCAAACGTGCCTCCTTCCAGCTTGCTGTCTTCCAGATCCTAAATTGCTTCGCTCTTTCAGTGGCTACTGCTAGACAGACGCATCCTGTTCTGATGAAGGAGACCAGCTGGGTTTAGGACTGTGACTTTGTGTGTGTGGTACAGCTGACCATATGTGATTCTGTGTCAAGTTTGCAGCTTTAACGGGAAATCTCTGAAGTATTTCCACTTTGATTCATGTTTTCTCACTGGTTTGATAACAAAAGAGGGGGTGGCTTTGTGCAGCTGACTTGCACTAACATAGGTTGTAGTGTGACTCTGCAAAGGAAAGGGAAGCTTTTGCATACTTATCCTTAGGAGTTGCTTTGGGCTGTTCCATTTGTTTGTTTGTTTGTTTGGGGGATTTTTTTGAGGGTTTTTGGGGACGTTGGGGTTTGTTTGGTTGGTTTTGTTTGATTGTTTGTTTGGGGTTTTTTTTTAGGAAAAAATATCTGGGACCAGAAACTACATTTCATTAGGGATATAATTTTGAATTCTTATGCAGATCGTGGTTTTTATCTGGCTTCAACAGAACTGAATAATTCTGTTAATTGTTATTGTCTTCCTGCAGGCTTTGAGAAATGTGTGTCTCCAACCTCTATAGGTCTGGCAACAGAAGGGTAGCTAGTTGTGAAAAAAAGCGTAACAAACAGCAGATAGAATTTAAAGGAGTTTGGGATCTTTTCCTGAAGAATGATTTGCATTTACTGGTCTTCCAGACCTGAGAGCAGTACATGTAGGGGCAAAGGATAGTGATGGTCGCACAGATATGGAGGAAATGGGAGTAGGAAAATTCCCTTCCTTTTGCGCTCTATGTAAGTTTTACTTAGAACATGCAGTGAATTATCATTTGTCGTGGGTTACTTTCACCTGTATTCTGTCTGCTCCTCAGCTCTCTGGGCTTCAGGCAGAAAAGTCAAACGCCACAGGAAAATCTCATCTTCTAAGATTTGCAGCCTCAAGGCAACTGGCGAGGCATCAGAACTTCCAAGTCAGCCAAGTGTCTGAAGTCTCCTGTTAAACAGCGAAGGCAGAGGTTGACATTCAGTACCCCGCCCTGGGCTTACCATTTGTCCTTTAGTCAAGCATGTACCACTTCTGTATTTTATGTTGCCAGTGAGTTGTGACCAGACTGTATCTTCTCTGCACCTTATCAAACACTGCATGTTTGAACAGCGCCTTAATTATAGTGATCACTGTTTGCAAACAGCATCTTTACACTTTTCATCCAGGATTTCTTGGTAAAGGAGGAGCAGAGAGGAGGCATCCTAAGAGTGACGCACGTGTCCGAGCCTCTGCTGAGCTCACAGCTGTGGAAATCTTGCTGGTGGTGAGGGAAGATGCCCTTTGCTGCGGCTGGGCGGGAGGAAGAGTCGAGGCGCTGGCCACTCAAACGCTCTTCCTGAAGCGTCCATCATTTTGAGTTAGATGCCAGCACCCCTTGTCCAAGGGCTGTCCCTCTGTCGTGCAGGGAGCAGATAAATAGAGGAGGGAGGATTCAGAGCAGTGATTTGTAACTTGGTTTTGCTGGCTGTTCCTATAAACAGTGAATGGGCAATCTGGTAATGGGCTATAGATTTCCCAGATGAAAGCCCGCTTGTTACCACATAGATGTATTTTCTGATAAATTCTAAAATGGATGTGTTGGCATCCAATTCTTTATGAAAATAATATATCTATCCAAGTGAAGACTGCATAATTTGAGTTCACTGAAAGAAAATGGTACATTTAGGTATTTTGTGGATATTTGAGGTCCTTTTTCCTTTGAGGCAAAACTTCCATTTTTGTGGAGATAAAAGATGTTTAAACTAGAAAGGAGCAGTACAAAATAAAAATGATCAGCCTCTGTCCTGAAAGAGGCTGTACTGCAGCAGAACATTTAGCAAGGACTGCATTCTTACCTGACGCAATGGTGGGATGCTGATGGGAAGAAGGATGCTTCTAGATCTTCACAGGCCTTGCAGATATGGCTGCAGTGTTGGCAGTCAGGAAGATATTTTATTTTATTTTATTTTAAAGCACAATTTATTTTATTATGTATTTTATTTTAAGGCACAATTATACTGATGGTGTTCTCTATTGCTGTAAATCAGTTTCCTATAATATATGGATGTTTTTTTCTCTTCTCAGATGTGTACAATTTAATATTTCTGAACATTTGATCATGTAAGCATTAGACTCTGTAAAGCAGCTTGTGTGAAGTACCACGGAGTGAGCCCTGTCATGAATGGTAGCAGTTCTGTCCTGCTGCTGTTTGCCTAATGGGGAAGAGGGCACTGACTTGTCTCAATATTGCATTCAGCAAGCAAATCTTCATATTATTCTTTTAAATCAAAATGGGCAGTGGCACCCTAGACTAGTATGGTGCCTATCAGAAGTGTACATTTCATCCGAACATGTCTCGGAGACTATTTATTTTCTCATTATGAAGAATATTCTGGCCCAGTGTAAATGTCAGTGAGCTCAGTGCACTTTGTGCAATGAAACGCACGGATCTAAAACAGTAGAAAGAGGCAGGCATGGGTCCTTGGAACTGCTGAAAAGCACTTACTTACCCTTATATTTTTTTTAAACACTGTGCATTTGATTCCCTCTGTCCACTAATTTGAGTCTTGTTTAGCCTCAAAAGAGCAGTAACTTTGCACACACCTCTTTCTCTGAGAGGGCAGGAAATTATTCTTCATGAAGAGGATGATCTATCAGGTTGTGCTGTGGAGGTGTTTGTTGGTTTCTTAATAAATATTTCCTTAGTCTGGATTTTAAACATCCCCATACACAGTAAGGGAAACATGAATGAGACGTCCTCCATGACCAGATGTGTTGGTGGGAAGGAGTTTCCTACGAGCAAACCAGGCAGTGAGCACAGAGACTGTGTGGTGTTCAGTTGGGATGTCTGCAATCAGTAGCATTTAGCAAGAAACAATAAAGCATCTGGAAGATTATTTTGAAGTACACATGTATTGTTTCAGTGAAAACATTAGAAAAAAAGCCAGAAAATCCTTTTGAATTTTGTTTTGATCAAACAGAGTCCCACTATCAGGACATCCAAAGGCAATCCTGCAATCCTCAATGTTAATGATCAACATTGATTACAAAGTAATTTTTCCAACAGAGAATCAAGTCACCTAAAAAAGCATCTTGCTGTGCATATATAGCATGTACCAGCCTTTATTAAGAAATCAGCTGATTATTATTCTGCTACTGGCTTTTATTTTCTTCTACTCCCTCCCTTGCAGGAAGGCTGCATACAAATATAGCAATCGATTGAGAGGAGATGTTCTTCCTTTACGAGATTAATTACAAACACAGGGATGCTGTTTCTGGCCCGTGTGTGTATGATTGATCTTGTAGGAGGAAATGCAATAGGAAACTAATGCTTCCTTTTATCCAGTAAGCAAAGTTCAGAGATGTTTACATTCTGCTAGGTAAGCACAGCTGTCCAAAGATGTGAAGACGGATGGACTGTCCTGTCAGCACAAATTCATGCCGAGGTAACAGGCTATGCTGTCTCTGCGGACCTCTCTCGCTGGCCAGGAGGCTGTAGGGCCAGAATCGTTCATTTAGCAAACATCTTAATTGTTTCACAGTTTAATTAGTGGGGAGATCCAGACACAGTCAATGTACTACGAGGGGCAGTAAGGTGTTGGTGGACCTCGCTACTGGGGCCAGGGGTGAGGAGGAAGGCTCCTAGTGGCGACGAGCATGGGGCAGCTGTCACAGGGCAGCTGCTCAGAAATTGCAAGGGTTTGTTCTCTAAAACCTGGCTGGTGTAAGGAGAAATCTGTGTATCCACTCACTGCGTGTAGCTGTGGAAGCATCCGCAGAAAGTGCAGCACTTTGCTGCCCTTGTTTCTATTTGTATATAAATATAATTTTAAACCTCTGGATTTGGCTCAGGGTCCTTCTGCAAAGGTTCGTTCTGTTCTTGGGCACAGGCTAGCGCTTGTATTTAGGCTGAGAAGCAGTGTCAGAGGTGTTAGTGTGACTCAGCTTTCTTCCTCTGAGTATTTTAAATAATGGATGTGCTACTGCTGATATTTAACTCCTGCCAGGGCTGCTGAAATATATGGTGTCTTTAAAATACTGCTACAACATCAAATCTCTGCTCGGGCAGGGAAGGAGCTCTCCACCTGGGATTGGTTTTCTCAAAAGGAAAAAGAAATCAGAGGAAGAGGGGAAAGGAGGAGGAAAAAGCCTCTTGTAACTGTGAGAATGCCCTTCACCTGAGGCAGTGAAGCAGTCAGCTCTTGCAGCGTGTTGATGGAGAATCCTGAAATCGATGCTGCAGTCTGCGTTATATTTATACAAGCATATGCACTGCGCTGATGACGAGGGAGAGAAAGGGCTGTTCCCTGCGTTAAAATAATTAGTGTAATAAATACAGCCTGGCAAGCGCCAGAGGAAGTAGGGATCCCTTTGTTCACATCTCGCCACTTAGAGCTGGGTAAGCAAGTCTTGTGGAGTTAACCTCAGAATTTACTCACCCTTTTATTCTCTGTCTAGAGGTCTTGAGCAGGACGTGCTGCTGATGCCAGACTTAACAAGCGACACTGGATCTCTCCTGCTTTAGAGTGATTGAGGATTTTATGGGGTTCTTTATTTCTTCTTCTTTCTGTCCATGCAAATCCTGCCTGGTAAACGAGGATCTGTTTGCTGTTTAGCAGTCAGTTTGCTTGGCTTGACAAAGGTTATTGCAATAATTGATGTTCCTCTTCTAATAATTAATGTTAATGAGTCCACTAAACAGTAAACAAGACAACAAAGAACTGTTAATGAGACAGTCTTTACTCATTTGTTTAATCTTTTAGTAAGATAATGGGCGATAAATATGTCGCTATTCAGCCATCTTCAAGTCCTTAATGCATGGGGAGTGTTTTAAAAGGAGATTTGAGCTGATTTTTTACACTTGCATTTAGTAAATTCAGCTGACTGGGTAGGTGGGGCGCCTGAAAGAATTGGGAGACCTATATAATTAAGTGCCTTGACATTCTGCTTCTGAAGGACATTGGCAGATATCCAAATGCTATGTTCTGCTCTCAAACTATTTAATTGAAACCATACAAAAGGGAGGGGGTGGACGGGCAAAAGAGAGGGAGATCTTGGCAAAAACCTTATGTGCGGTTTTTTGCTATTGGATTGACCAGACAAGGCAACAAAGCTGATAAAACAGGATTAGCAAAATTGCATTGTTGGATATTATATGCTGTGTGACATGTACTACAGCAAGGGAATTTGGCAGGATTAACCTGCAGAGGATAAAGATGTACCAGACAAGAGGGCTGAATTAATAGACTGCTGTGACCAAAGCAAGAAAATCTATTTGCATGGGATATTAAGGGCAATAATAACCTTTCAGGGTGGGGTTACAGTTAATGCCCGGAGTCTAGTGCTGACCCCATGGCCAAGTCCCACTCACTGCCTGCAACTCAGTGAACAAAAACCAGTTGGTTGGCAAGACTTCTTATTACTCTTTCCTGTTTCTAAATACATATATATATATAAAAATGTGTACACACACACACAAAAATGCTAATTCCCAGGAAGGATTATCTGTGTTACTGGGTGGGTTTGTGTTGGTGGATTTTTTTCCCCCTAAACTGAGAAGTTTATTTTCCTATTTATAGGAGATGACTTTCTTCTCCTGATGCACTAGTGTTATCCTAAAGTAAATATTTGGGTTTGGTGGTTTTCCTCTGGGCTTCTGGACCCAACCAGCCATGGGGGAATGCCGTTCCCTCACTGCGTGTTACTCAGCTGTTCAGGAGATTCTACGCTTCCCTACGTGCAATTGAGCTGAAATCATAAAAAAAGCTTTCAGACCATGTAGTGCCAAAGAGCCTGAATGCTGTTGCCTGTAGATGACTAAATAAAATCATATTAAGTAAAAATGGGAGAATATTAAAATTAAAAAATTTTAGATATACACTAAGACTGCATTGGACCTTTTGACCAAGGGGATAAAGAAGCAGAAAACCAACCTCCGTCTCTGATGTGTTAAGGGGAGAGAAAGTAGATTAAGCATTCATTTCTCATTTGTACAACATATAATTCTAGTTTTTAACTTGAAAAGGCCTATAAATTTGCTTCTTCCAGACTACAAGCAATGCATATATTGTAGTGTGCTTTTCTTAAGTAATCTGATATGCTTCAGCGCAGATTGTATTAAAGGATTCAGAAGGATTTCAACAACCTAGAAAAATGCTCGTATCATTTGCTTTCTCTTTTCCCACCCACAGTACTAGTGGCAGACTTTAGTGTTCCCAGGGAACAGAGAATGTACTAAAAGTATTTGGCATTGCTCTGTGTGTGACAGTGTGGTTCACTGAGCGTGCTCAGTGCCACCACAGACAGTGGAAGATCTGCTCTGGTGAGATGATTGCCCTTCATCCAGCATTAGCATGTCACCATTGATCAGCACCAGCCACAAGTTCAGCTTTCTGGTTCTTCCTTTCAGAGTTGAAGGCTGCTGGGAATATTAGATACACATAAAATATAAATACTCTTTTGTTTGTTTGTTTGTTTCAACATGTTAAAATTTTGAAAACTGCTTTTCAGATAAAAGCTCTGCTAGTACAACATGACTGGGACTTTACAAGTGTGCACACATGCACAGGTGTCAAGAAATTTAGTTCCATTTCCTACAGCAACTAGATTGCATAACCTGTCTCTCTGGAATATTTTCTGCTAGTTCATACGTTACTCACTTCTCTGCCCAGGGAGTCTACACATTCTCTGCAGGCACTTCTCTGCAGGCAAAAGACAAGGCATGAAGTTTCCCTCGGATTAAATTGGGCAGTGGGCATGGAGGGGGGAGGATGCTTCCTATGCCTCCAAATCCAACCCATTTCAGGAGAATTATTAAAAACCAGCAGTTCTCCCTGCAGGTGTGCTAGGCTGCATATCACTTTCTTTCTATCCAATGTGCTTAAGGACTTCCTCAAGGAGTCCTCATCTCAGGGATAGTCCTGAACTAACTCGCAGAAACTCTGCCGCCTTCTGGATGTTGGTTGCTGAGGAAGGTCTCTAATACACAAGATCAAGTTTATTATTTGCTTATTTTTCACAAGTGCCTAGATTAGTTAACCCAATAAGGAGTTGTTGGTAACCCCTTAAGAATGACCCAGCCCTGACAAATGAGTCATTGTACCACCAGTGCAGCATTTTGAGGGGAATCAGGAAGAACCACATGTCCGTTTCCACCTCCTTTTGTCTGCTTGAAAAGCTGCAGGACCACCTGGAGCTGTGCCCTCCCCAAAATCAGTTCTGGAGTGGTGCAGCATTGCAACCCTGAGCCCTTGTGCTGCTTGAGAGGCACACTGTGTGTGTGCTGTGATGGTTGGTATGCTCACCAGTGTCAGTCCCGCACAGGTGAGGGAGATTTCTTTTTCTCTTGAGTCCCAGAATCCATAGCTCCCCTTGTGATTTTACAAGAAGTTCATTTTTCCTGGTCGGCAGTGGGTTGTGTCCCTCAGCTTCTGAGAGACCCTGAGGGATGGGTGCCTTGGAGGGGAATGAAGGGACTGCAGGCTGGGACATTTGTGGGGTGGGGAGCACTTTCCTGAGTGCCAGTGTGCTGGGAAGCTTCTGGGGGTGGACCACACATGCTGGTGTCTCGCCCACCTCAGAGGAGCAGACGGTGCAGGTGTGAAGGTTCATGGCCACGGTGCACTCAGGAAGCGAAGTGGTCCCTCGGGAACTGCTCTCCTTTTGACAACATCCTGGGATCTGTGAAAAAGCAGCCTGCTTCTCCCATGTCTCTGAGGGCTTGGCTGAGTTTCTAGGTTGCTTCCTCCTCCTTCCAGCCTCCAGCTCTCAAGAGATGAGTGCAGGGAATGAGTTGCAGGAGTGCAGCTGTACACTCTGGTGGTATTGCGCTGCAATGGCCACTTCTGCAAAGCCTTAGATCTTGAGTGCCAAGCCAGTTTGCCGCTTGTATTTCTTTTTTTTTTCTTTTTTCTTGGAGGCATACACCCTTCACACGTTTGTATTTCAAACAGACGGGGGTATATAACTGGTGGGATCGATGGATCTAACCCTGTCACTTCGCTTTCCAGCACTCGATGGTGTAGAAGATGGACTGTGGAGGAGAAGGACAGAGTGCAGAGGAGCCCAGGAGCAGGAAGCCTGGCCAGGGGCCCCCTCAGGTGCTGTGCAGCAGCTGGTGTTGTGAATCAGGCCGTCACCAGTCGGAGAACGGCTACTTCACAACACCAGGGTCGCACTGCACCACGCTTCGACCGCCGGCTGGAGAGGAGCAGCGTTTCCTGTGGGCAGGGAAGGGACGTGGAGCACCTCCTGGCTGCTTCCACACAAGCCCAGACCTGCAAAGGTAATCAGGTGCTCAACTCCTATTTAGGAACCAGCCTCCCACTGAAGTCTGAAATAGAAGTTAGGCCCCTAAATATCTCTGTGGGTCTGGCCCCGAAACCCTGCGTCGCTGTGCAGTGCAGAGCTTCAGCAGGCACAGGGCAGCTCTGTCAGCAGCACTGCCTGTTCACACGCCACATGAATGTTAAGGAACAGGTAGCTTTTATTAAGCTGTGGAAAACAGTAAAAAAAAACAACTTCTGCATGCTCCATGTGTGGTTCTCCCTGACAGTTGCATCTGTGGTCCTTGCCTGTGACTTGTTCTGATCCCTTCCCTATCTCAACACCCAACCGCATAGTCTCTGTAAAAGGTCCTGTACATACCAGGAGAACAGTTGGACTCCTTGCTATTGATATTAAACCTGGTCTGCCTCTGCCAACGTGCCTCTATCTAAACCAGCCCTAGGTGTGTTGTGATGAATGAAAAAATAAATGGTGGCATCATCCAGAAGTGGTACCAACAACTGCATTCCTTAAAAAAGAGAAAACAGTCAAACCAAGTGACCCTGTAATATGTGCCATGCATTTCAGATTTTAAAAACAGGCTCTTCTCTGCCTCCTCCTTTGTACCACACCACTAGTGTGATGTTAGTTTGAGAGGAGTGGGATACAGAAGAGTGCTTTTCATCCAAATCCGGGTCATGTACCTGGAGATTGGCACTCACCTGGTGGCTGGGGTATACAATCCCTTAAGTCAAACTGAAATGCTGTTCAGATCTGATCTCAGAAAGCAGGCATGTACTCTTGGTCTCAGGATGGGGTTTTCTTTGGTGAGTTGTCCCTTCCTCCCATCCCTCAAGATGGCTCTATGCTCTCAGGTGTGTCTGGCTGTTCCCTTGTATGATATAAACCACTAGATATGTCTAAAGCAAAGAGTGGAGAAGTGCAGAGAGAAACGATTCAGGTAACATAGAACCAATGAAGGTTTTTTTGAACGTTTACTTCATTATCTTAACTCATCTGACTGAACATGGCAGTAAAAAATATTTAAATTCCATCCTGGATGTATTATTGCTGGCAGGGAGATAGACTTAGGGGAGAGTCAGGGTATGCACAGGATCTGAAATAGTATGGGACAGCCTGGAAATACAGATGAAAGGTGACAATGGTGGTTTCACTGGACCCTTCCTAATCTTTCTGTTCAGGTGGACTCCCTGCACAAGTATCCCTGAATTCCTTTTATAGCAAAAAATCAAATACCTTGAACAATGTAAGAGGTGTATGGGAGGCTCATTTGTACATTAGAAGGGTAACCTGTGGATGCAGGCTAGCATCCACATGACTGGGTTTCTATCATTGATGAGAGGAAAAACTAGATCGTGTTTCTCACTCATGCACTATGAATTTGTGAATCCAACATGGAAGAACACTTGTTTTATTAAACTTGTTCTCTGCTAACACAAACTGTGCGCTCTGTGTGGTAATCTCATTGTTTAGAATAACCTTGTTCTAAAGCTTGAAGCTTCTCTCTACAGAGTTTGTTTCATGGGGCAATGCACAAAATTCTTTAGAAACAGGAGGCATCGAGGAAATAGTCCCAACAACCCTTGCATGCATACACACTGATTTACATGAGCAGCTATTCATATATGGAACTAAACACCATTTCATCTTTGATTGTGAGCCAGAAACCTGTTTGACCTATTCAGTTTCTGTCAGTAAATACACATAACATTTGAAATACGTTAATGCTTAATATCCACTGCCAGGTGACTTGATAGACTATCTCCATATTACTCCAAGTATGATATGTAGAGACAGGTCATTTTCAGCTCCTTTTGTTAAAGAATTTCATGGGAACAGCCCACTTCAGAGGTACCTTTGGGGCATTTATTGTACTACAGCTCTATCTTGAATACATCACCCTTTATAATCTTCTAAAGCGATTTCCTAGCAAATTAATGCAGGCCATAATGCAGCTCTGCTACTGAAAATGAAGCACTCCTGCTTGTCATCTAGCAGCCTAATCATGTCATCTCATGAGGAGGATTGCTGGTTGAAAAGCTGACTGTCAGCTTCAGGTGATGGAACCAATTTCTGTTTGTTCCCTTCAGCAGTTGGCACATGCTGCAGTGAAAGGTGAATGCACAAAATAAATGGTTCAGTATAGTTTTTAAATTTGTGGAGTGTTATTCTTAATTAGCACCTACAGTTCATCTTTGTGTCAACCTCAGTCCTGGCTGCTGAGATGGAAAAATAGGTGCTCACTAGGTTTCTAGACAGCCCCACAAAAGAGGGGCCCCCAAAAAAAGAGGGTTTTGTACCCACTACAAAATGTAGTGTGGGTACACTCTGAGAGTTTTCTGGTGGTTTACAGATCCTTTCTCCTACTTGTGTATTATCAAAAAAAAGTGGAAGTTTACCCTGCAAAAATACCCCATTAGAATTGCTGAAAGGCTTGATTTTATAACCTCAATAAAACACTGTGCTCAGCAATGGGAGGTAGAAAAAAGAGCAAAGTCTATCAAACCTGAAGTGCTGGGCTGTAGTCTCCTGTGAGATTTTTTTATGGGGTTGTTATTCCAAAAGTGGTTCTTATATCTAAGCAAATAGTATTTAATTTCACCCTTGAACCCTTTGAAATTTGAATGTGATGGGTTTATTTTCTCAGCACATCCACGCTGTTCTTCAATTGTTTTGAATGGTTTTTTTGTTTCCTTGCCGGGCTCACCAGCAGCTCACATACCACTTCAGAGAGTAGCAGCCTTGTAAATTTTGTTCTCCTTTTCCCTGCATACAACAGCCAAGCTGACAGGCACAGTAGGGCTCAGCATCTCTCACTTTCTGTGTTCTCATGCACGCTGCTTTGTTACTGTGGTGTTCCTCATGAAAAGTGCCATTAACAGATTTCCCCTTCGTCTCTTTAATTGGGCTTCCTCTTTGGCAAGCAGCTAATGTGAAATTAAAATGATATTTCAGGCAGCATTGCAAAGCAAACAGTAGGTGGGGCTGAATTTTGGTACCCACAAACCTGAGTCAGGTTTTATTTCAGTGCTATAAAAGCTTCACAATGGGAGGGAGAAAATACAGAAACAGTCTTCAGGCATCTTACCATGGTGAGCAAGAGGTGACATTAAGGAGGATGAAGAGAGGCTTGTTCACAGCTACTCTTTTAAACACAGCATATTAGATATATTAGATAGGTATTTTTAGAAAAATCAGGAGTCCTCACAGTATATAGTCAGGCTTCAAATGTGGACATAAAAGGTCCAGAAACATCCCCATTGTGCAGTGAAGTGGCACCACAAAGAGCATAAAAATCACTAGGCTAAATAACTAAGGCTAAATAACTTTCACTCAAAGGTTGATGTAAACAACAGAAGGGAGCAAGCAGTCTCTGAAGATCTCATAAACTACTTAGAGAAGTTTTATAACCTATCCTCTAAGGAGATTCTCTCCACTTAAAAGCCAAAGCAGCAGAGACTTTGCTGTGTCATACTCTTCGTCTCTATGTATATGGGAAATTCCAAAAATTATGATGCCTCTTTGACAAGCAGTTGCCTCCTTCCTTAACAAAACTACCTGTGCCTCAATAAATGAGTTTTTAACGTTGCATTTGATTAGACCTATTTCTCCAACCATGCATTAGCAGTAAAGTGCTGCCCACACATGCAAGCTTAATGCACGCCGCTCTTGCTGTCAAAGACCATTTTGAAAAAGATGATGTGCAAAGCAGTCCAGCCAGCTGCACTCTGATACCCACTTCATGCCAGGAAAACTCCTCTTCTCACAGGGACATGGGCTGGGTGTCGGGAGGGAGGGAGGGAGGCTGGCACCAGGTGGCCACCCTTGTACCACTGCAGCTTTGTCCCTGCTGCTGCTCTGTCTGCAAAGTCTGGGGCAAGGGTTTGGGATGGTCTGGTTCATTCCAGGTCTGGAATAGCACAAAAAAAGCAGAGCTGGGAAGATGTCTGAGGTCTATATTAGTACTTTGAGAGTATGGCATCTCCACAATTCAGCTAAAAATTCTGACAGTTTGGGAAGAAAAACTCAATTTTAGAGAATTCTGGCAGATGACAAAAACTCAACATCCCCATGCTTTGTCTGCCTTATGCCTTTAGTGAAGTGGTTATTAAGATGACTAAAACTTAATTCCATCTTTTGCATAGGGGTGTCATGCCCTGAACTCTTTCTACGCTGGTCTCTCTGCCACTGGGGCTGTGTAGCTGTGGCAGCATGTGTCCCTGGGCTCTTCAGGAAAGCCAGCAGCTTCTCCATGTGAATAGCAGCCGTGGACTGAAACAGCTGCGAACTCTGCAAATGGTGTTTCATTTCCAAAGCTCTGGCCGAATCTCACCACTGCAGATGCAAGATCTGGTGGAGGTCTGAGGAGGCAGAGCTTTGTGCTGGTTTTTGTAGGTGCCCACCACCCTCAGCTGCTACGGAGCAGGATACTCTTCTGGAAAAAGTAAAATTAATTTTACCTTTAAAGGTATTAAAGGTAAAAATAAAAGGAAACCATACACCTGATACTCCTATTCCTTGATAAATGGCAAAAGGCCAAAAAGTCAAAAAGGCCAAAAAGCCTTTTTTAGGGGGTTTACATGACTATTTTTTGCTATGTTAGAATAATGGTTTCCATAGTAACAGCCGCGTGGGTCAGCATATACCCCAACTCTGAAGATACGTTGCGGAAGGCTCTTGGAGATTAAAAATCCCCAAATGCCATCCACAAATGCACATCCACAGGGTGATACCAGGGAAAGTATTCCTGCACTCCATAACCTCTCCCTTTGCTGGATTTCAGCACATCTCATTTACTATTTTATTGTTCCAAATAAACTTCTTGTTCGACTGTGGGGAACTCCAGAGAGACCCATCACACAATGACAGCATCTCCCATGTCAGCTGCAGTGTGTGATAAGTCTCTGGTGAGAAGCAGCATCTCTTTTCCTCCAGGAATGGGTTTTGATCTCTTCCCACTTTCTGCTAGTCTAAACCCAAAAGTATTGAATCGCATTCTGGAAGCTGTGTTGCTGTAAGAGCCCTTCTAGTTTTATCACTCAGATTAAAATCATACTGGCTTCGAGCCTTGAATTCAAAATGGCAATGTCTCTGCTGCTTAATGACAAGGTAAAGGAAGCAGGGCTGGTGACTACTCCCAACAGCACATGCAGAGGGAACAGCATCACTCATCCTGTCATGGGGGAGATGTGTCTGCTGTCAGGAAAAAGAAACGCAGAAATCCTCTCTGCCCGCAGCAATGCAGCAGCGAGCATGCAGGCAGCTGCCTGCGTGGGAGGTGGTGCATGCCCCAGGGCCAGGGCAGCCACAGTGGCTCAGTCCTGGGCAGCTTTGGATGGAGTTGGCTTGTTTTAACCCATATGAAAGACAACCCACGTGGCTGGGCTTGTTTTCTTCCTTTATGAACAAAGGAGTTAAATTTGTGCTGGGGAAAAGGGAGACATTCACTATAAAGCCCCCCTGTCCCTGCCAGGATGAGCAAGCAGATTCCCAGTGGCCAAATACCATTAACACTGAGGCTTCCATCATGATGAAGCTGAGCTTCTCCCTCAGTGCCTGTCCTTGCCTGCCTGTGTCCCAGGCACATCACAAATTCAGGCACCTTCAGCAGGGCTGCAGCTTCAATCACAAGAAGCTGAAGATTTATTCTCTCTAAGACAAGATCCCAAAAAATACCAGATTGCAAAATACAGATGTTTATAGTGACTGAAATACTCAGTGACCAAGAAAACCCTCACATGAGCTTTCTTTTTTAATAAAGCAAACTGCTCTGCCTTGTCATGTGAATTAATATCCCCGCAGCATGGCTTTGTCTATTTATTCCTTGCTGATGTTGGTTTTGATCACTACTAGATGAAAATGAAATCTTGGATGCTTTGGGGCTGCTCTTAGGACAGATTCAATGAGATGAAAACACATTTCAGGAAATACCACTGAAGCCAGTTTTTGTTTTAATTTCCAGGGACACACAGTGCTTCAATTCCCTGGAGTAAGGAGGAATTGCAATTGAAGAAAGGCACACTGAAAACATCGAAAGTGTGTCCTTCCAATCCTCCAAAGCAAATGTCACCTAGAGGCATTGCTGTTATGCCTCTCAATCATAAACTCTTCCTTTTGAAGGCAACAGTTCAGCAGTCCAAGTCCCTTTCTTCACAGGCTTTTTGAATATTAAATGGTCCCTGGGCACAGACAGGAGCCAGGGCTGTAGCACCCTGGCACACTTTCTACTCGCTGGACCCACAGCCTCTGTCCTTATGTGCATCAGTCCATCAGTCTGTCCTGTCAGTTCTGTCACCAGGTCACTCAAAGCCCCATTTCAGTGGCTGTTTCCCTGGCTTGCTCGTGGCCTCGCAGGCAGGTCCCCAGCTGAAGGGGAGCACTTTTACCCTGCACTGAGGTCCTCTTCTGACTCTGTTATGGGCTAGCCTCTTTTCTCGAGTTCGTGTCCCCACATCTCCAGCTGGGAGGTGTACCTGGTTGGGGAGGCAGTATGAACATCAGGTAACATTCTGTTACTCAACACTTGTCATTACACAACCAGCCTAAGGCAAATAGTGCCACACCAGATAATTTGCACTGTTTAAATCACTGTTTTTCACAATCTGTTTGGTCCAAACCCAAGACAAATCTGACCCTGCATCTGAAGAACCAAGTCTCTGAATTTAAGCACATGACTGGTGTCCACCAAGTTTCATAGCTACATTTGATCAAGAAAAAAAAGTACTTTTTCCCATATGTTTATAGAAGGAAAAATCCATATTTGGAAACAGTTTGATAGAAAAAGGCACTCTGTTATTGAATATAACCCAGATTAACAGTGACAGACTCTGAGATTTTCTTAGAGGAAAATAAAAATCCAAACCATTTCTAAATGATATTTTTCTGACAAAAATAAGCATTAGGCAGAAAGCAAAACTTTTACCCACACTGACCATGCTCTGCAGTGCAGTTGCAAGGGTCGGAGTGCCCTGAGTCGCCTCCATGAGGGAGCAGGGTGAGCAGGCATGGGTGTCTCCTTCTGCCACTCCTGTTGTGCCGAGAGAGCTTAAAAGGCCAAGAAATTTGTCCCCTTTCAGATTTCCTTTCAGCATTTCCTCAGCTTTCTCTGTATATGCATCGCACACACAACACAGCAGGGTTATGACCCACAGCAGGGCTTTTTAAACACTCGCACAAGTAATAATAAAAAGCCCAGACCATCCCCATCTGGGTGTCTCATGGAAATGGATTTAAAGACCCGTGGTCTTTAAATAGTGTACTACAGACAGGACAGAGCCTATAGAGAGGCTGACCGAGTCCCACTGCTGCAAGGTGGGGAGGAGACCTATGGTGCTTTACAGCCCAAAACTGCCTCTCAGCCACCTGCTTCAGCATTTTGGCACAGTTTAACTTTTGATGCCTACACCTCTCCAAAGACTTCCAGACTGGAGAAATAAACAAACTAAGTTTGCTGCCACATCAGCCCAAAAAATTCACAGCAAGGAAATGGTGCTTGGACCTGACATTCTTAGCAAGACCCAATGAAGCCGTCCCACCATGTGTGAGGCTTGCTGGGTTGTCTTTTATGTGCACATCAGCATCAGTCATCTACAGTGTAAATACAGTAATGCAAAAATACTGGTGAAGTGATTCAGGAACTGTGGAGTGAAAAAACTCACACCTCCTTCCCATCCAAAACTGTGGGTTTGGAGAGGAAGAGATAGCCAAGTACCTTTGGGAAGCAAAAAGTATTTGTACAGCGTTCATTTTAATTACCCTGTGAGGGAGCACAGCAGCCTGGGTGAGTCTGTTGCTGTCCCACAGCAGGGTGTTGTTACCACGGCATAGTAAAATACAGCAGAACAAATACCAACCCACATGGGAGTTTCTGAAACTCTCCATCAAGACTTTCCTCTTTCCCCAGATAACCCAAGTTCTCCTACACGGCCACAGGAATTTCACCTTCATTTAGAATAGAAGATACTGAAATGGAACCTTGGGGGGGGGGGGGGAACCCTTCCAGACTCAAATCAAAACAAATCACTTTTTTGCATATTAATAAGTCTCCTGATTGAAAGTGTTCTGGCTGTTCAAGGAGGAATATCAACAGTAGATGCTGATAATTTAAGCCTGGCTAATTAAAAGCAAAAGAAAAAAAAATTACTCCTGTAGAAACAGCCACATGCAGAACACACTCACCCAGCACATTTCATCAAGCTCTGCTTATTATATCTGGGTTTAGGGAAACAATCCCATTACTTTTTTACTCTCCTTCTGGATTGGGTTTTCCCACCACATGTTGCCTCCAGCACCCTGTCCCTCTGCAGAACCAGCAGCAGCAACCAGCAGGACCTGCAGGACATCCACAGCTGTGAGCTGTTTGGGGCTTTGGCCAGGCTGTCACCAGTGTCGTGGGGCATTGAGTCAGGACCATCCCTGCCTGTAAGAATTGACACCTGCCAGAGTGCCATCAGGAACTTGTCATGGGTGTGCTCTGTCCCCTTACCCAGCTCACTGGTAGGAACATGGAACTGTAGCAGCCCCAGAAATGACCCCCTAAACACATCTCACAGGTTTGGCTACAAGGATAGTGTGGGTTATTGTGGCAAAAAACCTGCTCCAGCAGGGACAAATGGCATTCACCACCATTTCCCCCTACCTGGTGACCAAGGTGGTCATCTCAACACAGTGAGCAATCTTGTCAGGCACAATCCTGCTTCCCCCCAAAACTGATTACAAACCTGTCATAGAATCATAGAGTCATTAAGGTTGGAAAAGAACTCCAGGACTGAGTCCAACCTTTGGTGGAACACCACCATGTCCAGTAATCCACAGCACTAAGTGCCACATCCAGCTGTTTCTTGAACACTTCCAGGGATGGAGACTCCACCATTTTCCTGGGCAGCCCATTCTAATGTTTAATCACTTTTTCAGTGGAGAATTTTTTTCTGATGTCCAACCTAAACCTCCCCTGGCACAGTCTGAGGACGTTTTTCCTTGTCCTGTTGCTTGTTACCTGGGAGTAAGAGGCCAACCTCCACCTTGCTACAGCCTCCATTTGTGTAGTTCTAGGGGGCAATAAGATCTCCTTGAGCCTCCTCTTGTCCAGGCTAAACACCCCCAGCTCCCTCAGCCTCTCCTCATAGGAGCTTGTGCTCCAGACCCTTCACCAGCTCCATTGCCCTTCTCTGGACTCACTCCAGCACCTCAATGTCTTTCTTGTCATGAGGGGCTCAGAACGGGACACAGGATGTGAGGTGTGACCTCAGCAGTGCCAAGTACAGAAGGACAATCCCTGCCCTGGTCCTGCTGGCCACACTATTTTTAATATAAGCCAGGATGCCATTGGTCTTCTTGGCCACCTGAGCACACACTGGCTCATGTTCAGCTGGCTGTCAACCAGCACCCCCAGGTACTTTTCCACTGGGCTACTTTCCAGCCACTCTTCCACCAGCCTGTAGCAATTTCACTTGACAAGAGTGCATATAAATGATGTAAAAACTCTGCAAAAAAAAAAAATGAATGCAGACACAGTGTAGGAGGAAGGAAGGCCATATTCCTCACTGCAGAGCGCTGGCAGTGTCCAGCAGGAGTCAGGAGAGTGGGTGGCAGTGAGATGCTGCTTTTCCCAAGCAGCAGTTTTCAAACAGCTATTGTAGGAAAAGCTGCTGCTGGGCTCTCAAAAACCCACCAGGAGCTTTACTTTCACAGCTCAGAAGTGTAAGGCTTGGGCAGCATTGCTGCTTATGTTCACTGGTTTGAAATAGATGAGGGGAAGAGTCTGGTCCATAACCACAGGTTCTACACACACAGGGGGTACCTGCAGTCAGGCAGTGCCCATCCACAGCTGCTCTGGCAGGCAGAGGCCAGCCAGACCCATTTTCTTGCTACCTCCTTCTCCCTGAACAGGGTGTGAGCTCTGCAGCCCAAGCAGGGAGGAGAAATGTCTCCATGATTCTGGTGTCAGTCAGCACATTCCCACTGAAATGAGAAATGGGGTTCTGTTCTCTTTCTTTCCCTTTTTATTTTTTTTCCTTCATGGTTATTTATTGTGTCTCTTCAAATTTGCATCCCAAGGGCTCTTGTATGACAGAATGTAATAGTATTAGTCACCATTTTACACATTAGAGAACATAATATTTAGCATTCATAACAATTTCTAGCTTTAAAGTGCCACACAAACATTAAAATATACTGTATTTTTCCCTGTGTTTTTAAGGGATAACTTGTTCTTGCCTGAAGCTATACAACTTCCCTTTTTATTATCCCTCACGAGAGCTGGGGTGTTTCTGTCACCACCTCTGTCACGCAAGAGAATGCCAGTTTTATGGCCCCTCCCTCACAGCAGCACTGAACAAAAGGAACTTCCCTGGCTCCTTCTTCACCCATTCACAGTCCCCACACACCTGCCATATTCCCAGCTCCTGAAATCCAAGTCCAGCATTAGACAGCACCAGCAGCAGTCAATCATTCTTTTCTTTGGCAGCTTGTCCTGCTGCCTAAAATGCATAAAATACTGATAAAAACTACAAGATATTAAATTTCTTTTTCCTTTTCTGCTGACACTTTGCTCACGCTGGCAAAAAGCTCATCCTCTGTCGGGCACTAGAGATGCCTGCTGTAACCCACCTCACAGCCACGTGGTTTGAGGCATGACAGGGACCAGCAGCTTGCAGCAGGTGCAGTGGAGGTCTGCAGAGCTCCTGGAGGTAATGGTGAAGCTGCCCTGCATCATTCTGGGGATGAAAAAGACATTGTCCAATAAATCTGTTCTCTGAGAGGAATGTTGAATGCATCTAAAGAAAAAGCAGCATCTATCATGTTTATGTGGCGATATCCAACTTATGATACAGTCTCATAAATTTTACTTGCATATTTCAGAGACCAGAAGAAATACAATTTATATAATTAGTGACATAATGTTTTACATGCTATGGCATTATATGACTTCTTAGTCCCATAGAGCAGCATATGAAAAGTGGTTAAGAGTTTAAAATCTGTTATCTTTGCATCAGTGGTTTTTCTACCTGCAAGAATCTGAAGTTTTTCAGGATCTATAAAGCTCCTCCAAGTGTTCTGCAAAAGAGGTCTAAGATAAATGAGCTTGTCATTTATCAGTACATGTCTGCATATATTACCTTTCCAAAGCACCTCTGCTTTTGGGATCCCCAAATCAAAAACACCTCTTAATGTTATGCCTCAAAAGACATTTTTTGATCCCGTGCATAAGAGGCCTTAATCTTGCCTTCAGTTTTACTGCCTTTAGACAGCTGAGAAAGGAAGATTAAAAATACTGTCTCAATTGGAGACATCACACAGGATTTGTATTCATTCCCCAACTGTGATTTGTAGTATGATGAATTCTCAAGAAATATCATAGCTTGGCAACTGTATTCCTGAAAAATAATGATTTGAGCTGGATAGAATCTCTCCTGGGTCATCTAGCCTGCTGCCCAGTAGTGATGGCTATGCTATGGCCTTGGTTGTACTGAAAGGTCTTCCATGAAAGAAAAACAACAAAAAGTCTGTCATGGTATGTATGTCACACACACACACACTAGATCTGACAAACCAAAAATCCCAAATCTAAGAACAATGAAGCATATAAATATGCCAATTCAGGAGTCATAACAATCCACAGTTTCCACAAATTGCACACATTTTTCTTCTACCAGCCCCAGCCTTACACGCCTCATGCATTTTAATGCACACTTGCAATGTAAATGAGTTTCCAGTAATTCCTGTTTGTCAGCTGAACAAAAACCAGAAGTCTCAACCAGAAAAAGTTTCTTCAGCCTCAACAGATGATCAGCTGCACCTTCAGCCTCAGCTTCTGCAGGTGAGTCAGTGCCTGAGCTTCAGAAAGAGAAGGCTGGGACGCTGGTCCTCAAGCATGCTGTTTTGGGAAGGGTGGAAATCTTAAAACGGGAAGTATTTTCTCTCAAATTAAATTTCTTGTCTATGTGCAATTAGACAAGAGAAAGTAAATGAATAGGTAAAATGAATTCTGTAGGCCACTTTGAAGTGGAATAAAACATGCTGCCTCTTGAGCCACCAGAGGAGCACCTGTAGTTTCTACGGTGTTCAGTGAGCTTGTAGACATCTCAGCTGAATAGGAACCAGAGACCAGGGCTCATACAAGACCATGGGACCCTGGGCCCTCACCTCCTTTCTTAGTGCAGGCATCCAGGGGACAGGCCCTTCTCTGATGGAGAATCTCTGATGGAATCCCTTCCCTATTTCATGTGAGGCCTTCTGCTACTCCCTTAATCTTATCTCATGATGAGTGGGGAAGAAAACCCCCACCATGGCTTACATTTCCCCAAGGGCCTTGGTGAAAAAATCACTCATTTGCAACAGATGTAAGCATGGATGGATTCAGCACAGCTTCTTAGCCACACATGAAAATCTCCCCAGTCTGATTATGGAGGCACCGAGTTTCATACATACATGATGTGCACATCCCTCTTCTTTTCCTGGTTGACTGCAGGGACAGAGCCCTATAACAGGTTGCCATTACCCTCCTGCATCTCCAGAGCTCAGCTACGGGCCAGAAGCTGCCTGCAACTTACCCCAGTAAGGCTGGTACCCACTCTCAAACTGTCTCCTCTCCTGTCAGATTTAAGAAGTGACGTGTCAAATTAATATTGGTGTATTTGATCACCTCAAGGGGAAAATATGGGGATAGGAAGGAAAAGACACCTCTAAGCTAGTTTTGATTGACTACTGTGAAGCGCTTGTCAATGTGCACTGGTGTAAGTCACAGCAGCACCAGTCCAGGGTGAAAACCAGCTGTGTTCAGGGTCTTCATGGAGCTCTGCCTCTAAACCTGCAAAGCTGGAAACTCTGTTTTGCTAGATAATTCAACCTAGATCATAGGACAAGTTGAGCTTGATGAGCCTGACATGCTTGAGTAGGGAAGCTGGACTTGGTGACCTCCAGTGGCTCCTTCAAACCTTACCCATCCTGTGACATTGCGATATAAAAACGGTTTGGTGCAAATTATGCACTGTATTCTCCCTGTTTAAACTGGATTTTATCACAACCCCTACATAGCTGTCTCCAGCCTAACCAGTGGTCTTTGCTCCCAGGCTGGAGGAGATGTGGTGAAGCAAACCCTCTGTGCAAGCATAATTTCTAAACTCCTCCTAAGCCTTTCTCTTTGCTCCAGTCACCCAGGAATCCCCCAGGAGGCAACGTGATCACCTTGGCTCCAATTCACTTCTTCAGCAAATTAAAAAAAATAATTATACAGAGTACAGCCGCATCCCTTTGCTGTGAGAGTACAGAGGATCTCCATGGAGAGAACCACCGGAGCTTGGATATGTGGGATCGGGTCCAGTCATATGTGTGCCGTGAAAAGATCAGCTGCATGAACCGTTCTCATCTTTGCTTACATCTACCAAGCCTGGGAGTATGGACTTCTCCCAGGGAACCAGAGGCCTATCACCAGGTCACAGTTTTGAACACTCTTACCAGCTGTGCTTGCACAGTCCTCCCCCACAATAGTCACGGGGTTCTTAAGATTTTGCAGGGATAGACATAACTTGCTGATACTTAGCTGTGTCACTCTTTAACCCCAGATGGCAACCAAGCACCACCCAGCTCCTCACTCGTGTCCTCAGTCCCAGTGGGATGGGGAGGAGAACTGGAAAAAAGTAAAAACAAATGGGTTGAGATAGTAATAATTGAAATTAATAAGAATTGAAGCAAAGTAAAATAGAAGAAGAAGAAGAATGGTGGTGGTGATGATGATGTTGTTTTTGTCGTTATTATTGTTACTATTTAATGAAAGCAGAAAAGCAACCCCAAGAAAAATAAATCCCAAGTAAAACAAGTGATGTTTG
Source organism: Tichodroma muraria (assembly GCA_013390105.1). Classification (NCBI taxonomy): domain Eukaryota; kingdom Metazoa; phylum Chordata; class Aves; order Passeriformes; family Sittidae; genus Tichodroma; species Tichodroma muraria. Next base: position 18,794 of record WAAG01015836.1, on the reverse strand, counting down.
GTACGTTACAGTTGTTCACCACCCACTGACTGATGTCCAGCCCCTTACTGAGCAGAGATTGGTACCTCCTGGCCAGCTTCCCCCAGTTTATATTCTGGGCATGATGTTTTGTGGTATGCAATATCCCTTTGGTCACTTCTGAGCAACAGTCCAGGCTATGCTCCTTCACAGCTTCTTGTGCATCTCCTCACTGTCAGAGAATGGAAAACTGAAAAGTCCTTGACTTAGTATAAGCACTGCACAGCAACAACCAAAACACCAGCGTGTTATCAACTTTATTCTCATACTGAGTTCAAAACACAGCAGTGTACCAGCTACTAAGAAGAAAAGGAACTCTATCTCTGCTGAAACCAGGTCAAGCTGGAGGTCTTTAAAGTATTTATTTCTTTGCAACAGATCATAAGTTCAATAGGGAACACAAATCTAAGACTTCTCCAGCTTTGGGACAGACATTTTCTAAAGGCTTAACTGGATGCCTGTACCCCCTGAGTACCCAGCACTCTCCATATTAACATTTGCAAATGATGCCTTGAGGTATTTCAGATCTTTTAGGGCAGAGGGATTTCTCTGAAAGGCAAACCAAGTAGGCTGTGATACACTGCTCTGCCTCCTCCCTCAGCAGCTCTCTGTAGAACCTGGTATTGCACTGACAGGCGGCTGGTGAACTGCAGGCAGAAATAACAGCCAGTTTTTAAGCTGCTGATTCTTGTATGCAAAAAGTGGGTACATGGAGGCACGTAAGATCCAATATGAGGTTAAAAACAGGTCCTGACCTTGTGCTGGCACACAGCAGAAGCAGGTAATTCATGGGTTATTGTCAGGAGTCTTTGCTCCAGTGACCACTTAGAGAGGAGCTGTGAGCAGGTGAATCCTGCCCAGTGCAACACAGCATCAGGGCTGTTCAGGTTTACACTGTACCTCATAAAGAGATGGTAGAAACTGCTCAATTTCTGTTACTCTGCCCAACCCACAAACCTAAAATAGACTCTGCAAAAAGCTACAGCCTTGTGGCCCCCTCTCGTGCAGACTGAATTAATATATAATTGAAGGTGCCCTATTGGCAAAGCTAAATGTCTGTACATACTGTGTTTGGACAATGCAAAGAACTCATAAAAGGCACTGAACGGCTTTAAAACTATAGATACATGCCACCTGAAAAAGGAGGCATTCAACCAGAGCCTGTTCCTTCCCCGTGACCCAAAAACCAGATGCAGGCTACTAACTGAGCGAACCAAACAGGAGAAGTAGGCAACAAAGAGAATTTGGAGTGGCTGAAGATCAGAATGGGTAGAGAGGTCATAAAATAAATAAGGAGATAAGGACCAGACGTGAAGCAGAGACATCACACAGAGCATCAAAATGAGCAATTGCCAGTGGGCAGCACATCCATCACAAAGACATTATGTCACAGGGATCTCACAGGTGACCAGGGGGAGCAGAAGAAAGCCCTGCACTGCTACAGGACCTGCTTCACACAAGGAGTTGTCACTCCTCCAGCAGAAAATAGAACTATAGGTGAGGAAAACAGGGGCATAGGTGAGTATGAGCAGTCTCAGCCTGTTTCTGGGAGACAGTTCATTTAATGCTGCTCACAGCATTGCTGCAGCAAGAATGCAGAATTTCAAGTGTCAAGTAAGTAAATTTGTATTAAAGTAACTGCAATTATACACAGCCTGCACTCAGTCCCGTGGGACGCTGTGGCAGGTTTGTGATGGACTTCACTGAGAGCAGAATTAGGATAATAATCGATACAAGCACAGCCATCATTTTGCATTTTCTTGTAGCTGCCAAAGCCTACCATAGTAAAAGCAAAGGGCTTTTTAGATTACAGAGCAAAGGCCTGCAGAGATTTCAGCTAGTCTCTGAATAATGGCATGTGATCAAGTCCTTTTGTGAACAAAAAAAAAGAGAATTTCCCAATACGTGAATGTAATTCCAATGCTGTGATAAGTTATTTGTTTCACTGCTAGTTAGATCACTGCACAGTGTTCAGTGGCACAGAAGGTTTTGGTCAATCAATGCATTTTTCATTTCTCACCTCTTGTCTAAATACTGGTTTGTGCCTCAACTGTGTTAGTGGCACATGTAGCCCTGGTCTAACAAAAGAAAAACTAATTTTAGTGCTGTGAATAACCCACTGTGCTCAAAAATTAACCACTTCTTTCAATTACACAAACAACCAGGTAACTGGAAAAGTAATTTGATTTATTTCAGATTTTATAGCTTTTTGAGATTAAAAAAACCCGATAATAACAGAAAGAACTCATCCAAATGGCAGGGGGCCAAAGGGAGTTAATGGGAGGCAACCAGGGCTGCAGGTGGATACCAAAGGTTGCTCCTTTGGTGCATCTGAAGCTGGCTCAGAAGAGAAAGGCTTGCTGAGCACCACTACCACAGAAAAGCTGAGGCTGTGAGACTGAAGGTGTGATCACACAGTGAGTGGCCAGTGCAAAATATAACCATACCTTCCCAGGTAACTGCAGTGTATGCCATACTTCTGATCTGAAGATTGTGAAGAAAATCCCCATTTGACTGCTGTGCCTGACATGAAGAAATAACAAGTTCTCTAAACAGAATTTATTTTCCAAGTAATTACCTTGACCTGCTTCAGGATGAGACCGTGTTTGCCAGGGGGAGCAATACACAGGGCACCTTGGGTGCTCAGGGGAGCTGCAAACCTTCTCCCTGCTGCCCATTGGGTGAACACGGGTGAGAAATCAGGGAGTGAACCTCCATGGTGGCTGCTCATGATGACACAGGGAGTGGAAGACAGAAAAGGGTATCCAGCTCCCTAGTTTCTTACCGGTCCCAAGGCAATCACCCTGCTCTGTAACAAGCACAATCCTTTCAACAAGGGCTCCCAGGATTTCTGCAGTTTTCACAGTCTCTGGGTTCCCTCTGTAGTCTTGGGGAGATACAGTCTCCTCTTTCCTAAACTAACTAAGTCTCCACTGCAAAGCCTCCTCCTCCATCGACTCTAGAGCAAACCATTCCTCTTTCCCTTGCATCCCTAGATAGAGGGGCTCCTTGGTTCCAGGGGGCAGAACGGGATACATCCTCCCTTGCTCCTGCACCTTCTAGAATTTCTCCCAGGAAGACAGAGATGAGCAGAAAGAGCTGTTCATGCTCACTTCTGCTCTGACCCTTTGAGGATGCAGCACTGAGAGGAAGGACTGAGACACTTCCAAATTGTCCTGGACTTTGCTCCCCTACCAAAAAAAAATGCCAGTGTCTGGAAAGGTGCACTTTTCTTCCCTCCCCACCTGCTTTGCACCTGCATGCAGTCAGGAGGAAGGATATGGCTGAAAAATGGTTGTACAGTTCTCTTGGTAGGAAGTCCTGCTAATACGCAAATTGGTCGTTGGGATTAAAAGTGTTTCAATTCCCAGCACTTTGCTCTGCATACACTCACTCTCTTTTGACAACATGATGTCCTATTGAAGCAATTCTGCAAATCTCTTTACTCTTCATGTGGGAGGTGTGATGGGCAGATTTGGCTCTTGGCTTGTGCCCTCAGACAGGGCACAGGGATAAGGGGGGGGAGGTGGGTCATAGCTGATCTCTGCCTCCTACTGGTTGCCCTGGGGTCAGCCAGATTAATGTTTGCATTTTGTTTGATTCATTCACCATGCTATCAGGGTAACCCAAGACAACACGGGTGACATTTATTGTGAGCCGGCCCCTTTTTCATTAAGAATTGGCCTAAATCCACACACATTTAATGGTAATTGCTAGGCAGGCAGCACAGAGCAAATACCTTTTATTTCAACTCCAAGACAAGTCAGTGCTGGCTGATAGTTTGTTGGCGCTTTCCTACATTAATTAAGTACCTCTCATCTAATATTACATGCGGTCTTTTTGAAAACCTCTAGTGAAAAGTCTATTTGTTAAAAGTGCCAGTTGAAGTCAAAACAACATCCAATATTGCAAATTAGGATTCCAGATTCCAGGATGAGAACTATTAGTCTTTCCCTGTTTAACTAATTAAAAACACGGAGGGACAAAATTTGTTTTGTCATTCTTCCGTCCGTAGGAGTCCTTACAGTAGCTAAGAAAAGAAAACAAAATTCCCTTCATTTATCTTAAGATATCGGCTGGCTTACCCATCTGTGAGCAAAGAATATTTTTGCTTAGCTTGCTTAACTAAATGAATCTTGGTTCACTTGCTTGCAGCTGAAGACAAATTAGGCTGATTATACACGAAAGGGCATACAGCACATCTAGGAATTAAACTGCGACTGGGTATTTAGGATGAATGAAATGAATAGGCAGCAACAGCTTTGCGTGGCTCTGAACAATCAGCAGTCCCCTTCTCTTGCAGTCTTTTTAAAGCACTTTCAAAATAATCCTCAGCGTTATTCCTGTGTGTAAGCCGCTGGTTTACAAGTACGGATTTTTAAAGACACAAAAAAAAATCCCCCCGCAAACTTTTCCCCCTTTGGAACGGGAAGCACTGCCGAGCTCAGCGGCGTGCTGCGGGGCTGCCTTTGCCCTGGGCGGAGGAATCCCTGGCGCGCCGCGGGGCAAGACAGGACAAATCCCTGACAGACCGCAGGGGCAACAGCATCGCCCCCTCCAGCAGTTTTATTTATTCCCCGCGTCTCTTACTCCGCAGGACGCTGCAGAATGCGTGCCGTATCTGCTGCAAGAGCTTGACAGGTGGTATTTCACATTCACCGCTCTCGCTGGTATCGGGAGTAGGCTGAAATACTGAGTTCTTCACGTGTCGGTGGTTTTCAGTAATTAGCATATTTCAGCCCAAATCACAAACATCCTCCCTTGAAAAGAATGATAATTGGTGACAAAATCCATGGCATGCAGTTACATCAAATGCAAATTTGAGCTAGCAAGATAGATGCTGGGCTGCACTAGGAGAATTAAATGCACCACTGTTAGCAAAAGTAATTTTTGCTAACGTTTTGGGCACTGTGATTTTTGAGGAGACATTTCTAATTATAGTGTTTATGTGATAAAAGTGGGGATTTGAAATACACAGATAAAAAAAGTCTTATTGGACTGCTCTTGTGGCATACCACTGACCATCCCCTGTACGACTGCTTCTCAGTATGACCATGAAAGATTAATAAATCTTAAACAAACTGGAGATTTAGATATCCAGTTCCTCTTTGAAACACACATCCTCATTTGTTCTATTCCAGACACTTGCTGACATGCAGTGATTCGTGCTCTCTCCTCTCACTGTGCGTGTAAAAGGGAGGTTGGAGAGCGTCTCTGGTTTTTTTTGAGCCAGCACAGGCTTAGGTTCATGCTAGCTCCTTTGCAGCGCTGTTTTAACAGCTCTGTGACCCGAGCAAGGGTTCAGGAACATGCTTGATCCTGTGATTGGTGTCAACAGGGGAGAGAAAAGCAATGCCTCTAGCAAGAGAAAACATACATTTCTTGAATAGTGGGTGTTGCCCATCTACTGAAATCAGATGAAAACTGAAAAGCAAATATTTGTACCAGATAGGACAAACCTGTCTTTTGAAAGTAACAGACAGCTCCTGGGAAAAGTGGTAGAGGCTTGAACTGTACAGAACCCCAGCAAGGAAATTCCTTCAAACAAAGAAAACTACTAGGTGTTTGGAGCTTGCTTGTTTGGACCAAAAGTTTTTCTACATTATGATCATCTTAAGCCTTGAGGAACTCCTTGGGTGCACATGGGTGACTGAAAGACAGAAATACTGCACTTACTTTACCCACTATGACACAGGGAGCCCAAGCCAAAGTAAATAGTGAACCCAGATCCTGGGGGTCTCGCTCACAATTCCAGCCAAAGCCAGCTTTTCTTCCCATCTCTTGTTTCCAAAGTGTGATCGTTCTTTCCATCTGTACTTGCTTCCCCATGGCTTGGCCACCCTCTCTCCCTGGCTGTCCCTGCCTGTACTGCCATGGCCATCTTCCCTCCCCAGCATGCCAGGACTCAGTTGCAATGGGTGTGATACCTAAAGCCTCCAACACCTGCTATGTTCCCTACACTCCATTTTAGCAGCATGGACAGTCATGGTAGGCTGACTCTCTGTCTTCTCATCTCAGCTGCCCTAACACATACTAAGGCTCTGGAGATGCAAGAGAGCACTTTCCAGACCACAGGCACAAAAAAATACCCAAAACTACAGCAGCACCTGCAGACCCAGCCACTCCCTGTCAACGGAAATGTGATTCTCATCTCAGTAAGATATCAGAACAAAAGTTTTCCTTCAAAGACTTTCTGACTACAAAAACATGGGAAGCAAATATAACAAGACAAATCCCCAGGCTGAGACAGCATTGTCAACACAAGGCAGGATATGGCATTCCGTGTGAACTGGACACTATTTTATTAAAAGCTGATAGGTGCTCATGAATATAAGTTAGCAGTTTACTTTTATCTAACGGGTTTTTTTCTTCTGAAATGACAGTTTCCTATTTTAGTACATAAACTTGGTTTTGATGTATTGATGTAACACAGAACTTATCAATTGCGGAGAAAACAAGACAAAACATCGTGATATTGGGGGGGCTGTAACACAATTATTGAGCTTTCATGATATAAGCATCATAGAAGATTAACTACATACAGGAGTGCACATCCAGCTTGCTTTTGAAAAATCACATTCCAAGCGCACACACACACACACACACACACACATATATTTCTATAACAGCCATATAAATAGACATTCAGTCATATCCTAACTTACAAAACATACACTACTGGCAATAGGTGTGACAAACCCTTGTCTAACACTGAACAGCTTTGTCTCTTCCCTCGCTACAATTCTCTACCACGCTGGAAACAATTTTGCCTGTACTGCTGAATCCAGGCTCTGAAATCTGAAGGCTGTTAGATCACCGTGCTGTACAATCACCAAATGCCAGGTTAAAGTGTACAGAGGTACCATATTACTCCATTATCAGCAAAGCACAAATACATCTTCTTTCAATTATTATTTATTCAGTTTTAAGAAGCTGAATTTCTTTCCAGAAAAGAATGTTTGAGAATTTCCATCCTTATAACATAGTAATGTTACGGGTATCTAAAGAAAAGAAAACATAAATGCGGCAATTCATTTTATACATATTTTGTGTATAATTATTAGCTTTTTTTTTAATTTAGGACAAAGTTAAACCCATCAGATATGCAAACAATTTGTAAAACAACAGTGCTTTCTTGGTGTTATGAAAGACAAAATTTAAATCTTACATTACTGCTGAAATACATTTAACATAACAAAAAAAAAGCAAAATAGCAATGTTAATAGCTGGCTTGCTTTAACAGCCATCAGTAAGTGATCCTCATAATGACTTCATGTGGCACTGAAAGCTGCAGTATCCCCAGAAGTCTACATGCGGGGAAATCTTAAAAAGCACTCACACAGGGAGAGAGAAACTAGGATCAGAACAGAAGCAATCGCAGAAGCTCCATTTCTTTTCCAGCCCTAGAGACATGCCAGTCCTCTCATCTTCAGTGTCAATGCCATGTCAGTGAGAGCCCGGCAGCCTGGGGAGCCGATGCTCCTGGGGCTCAGCATGTGTCAGGAAATTCCTCCTCTTTTCACTGGCTGCGTTGCAGTGGCTGCACTGGCAGTAGAAGCAGCTCAGGGAAAGGAGGAGGGAGATCTGCTGCAGGGGCCTGGGGAGGTGAGAAGCAGCTGGGAATAACCCAAGCCACACTGGCCTTCTGCCTCATAGATGTTTGCAGAAGTTTCTGGGGGGAAATTCAATATACAGACAAACCAGGGAGTGGCTGTTTTGTACGGCATGCAAAACCAGGCTGCATGGCATACATGTGAAATGAAACCTGCCTACTCATGATGGAACTACAGTCTCAGTTCAGCTGCATCATTTTCCATTGCTGTTGTATGAAGAATAGCATTTAAAACCTGTCATCAGCCCTTTCAGTCATACAGGGCTTCCCCAGACAGACGACTAAACAATCACCCAGGTAAGAGGTTTAATGAGCACTTTGAAGGGCATTTTCTTCTAAAAAGACCCCTAAGCGTATATATAAGCTTTGGCTAGAATTTTAAGTGATTCTTAAAAGGCTGGTTGTTAACAATCTAAGATTTCTCATACAGGGTCTTTTCCTCCACTGGAAAACACTGAGGCATTTACAAATTAAATCGGTTTTTTTAAAAGTTGAAAATCGTGGAGTTGGCATCACTGAGATGTGCAGAACAATCAGCAGGGCAGGTCATTGTTATTAGCCAGAAGCAGAGGCTGCACTCACTGCTTTCACCATCCTGACCAGTGGGTGAATGCAAAGCTCCCCTGGGAAACCAGCTCACGGAGACACCAGCAGGTTCCTCGTGCAATGAACAGAAGAAGAACAAAGACAGAATTTGGGCTTATTTTGTCTAACACTGACCAGCATGTTGTGCATTCAGACATGAGGGGACCCCAAACCCCTCCCGAGCCCAGCGTTTGTGTGTCCCTAATACTGAGCAGACACAACCTTGCTGACTTGTGAGCCACAACTGACAGCTTGTAAAAAAAAGCCTGCTGCAAGGAACAGCAAGCCCTCCTGAAAACTTTTCCCGGGATAAAACTGAGTTTCCTACTTTTCTGCAGTGATTTTTGGGTTTGTGCATGCTGGTTGGTATTTCCCAGCTCTGTGTGAAACTGGACATAAATCCTGGGTCTCTTCTGTAGAAGCGGGAAAGCACAGACTGCTCACAACACTCATGACCAAATTTGCAGACTCATTCTTTCCCCAAGCCATTAAAAATACTGGGTTGCTAATTTCAATGTAACCAGCAAACCCTTCATCCAGGATTTCCTGGGAATGGTCAAGCGGTTTAGGATACCCAGCAATCCTCTTTTCTAGAAGATTCAAAAGCTAGGAAAAATAAATGTGTCAAACAAGGATTTTAAAGGAATAACTAAGGTGGTAGAAAACATAAGCCCAAAATATTGGCTGTACCCACTATCCTCTAATATTTTCCCTTTCATATTATCAAAAGATCAAGTTCTTAAACCTGCTGAACTCAGATGGCTAGGAAAACCTGAGCTCAAACAGAAGCTGCTAATGAGAGGCATTTCCTAAAGCTGCTTTAGCAGGTGTTTCCTGCTGAAATGGGGAGGGTCACGAATGGAAATCTCATTTGGAAAGTTTCTAACCCCGAGGATAATATTCAGTGGTGCTGCCACTCTCACTGCCATCTGCACTAGAAAGTGGTTCAGACTGAACTAGATAGCACTTGATCCCACTGAGTGAGCCCAATTGTTTGCATTCTTGCACAAATGTGTGAATGGCAGCCTTCCGGCGAAGCAAATGCTGGGTCTGCTCCCTTCAAAGGCTTTTCCAGTGATCCTTGCCCTGCTGGCTTCATCCTTAATTGGCCTACACGGTGGGGAGCAATTAAAAATAAATGGTAGCTTGCTGTGCTGCTGTAAGGGGAAGTTTTGCGACTCCAGGCATGAGCGCAGCTACCTTAGTCCATGGCGTATGCCATTCACGGGGAATGGCACAAGGGAAAGGGGAGAGACCTGGCTATTCTGAATAAGTGCCAAGGAGAAAGAAAATCACACTGTAGTCTGCAATAGATCAGCATCAACTTTACAATTAAAGGTTTGATTGTCTGGGGCCAAGTATGCTTTCCCTTGTGAGTCTGTGGAATATGGGAATGGCATTTTCTATAATGCCTGTTGTCCAGAAATGGGATTTTTCATACCATCTTCACAAGACAGTATGCTACCCTTCAATTCAGTCTCACCAGAGAGAAGAATGGCTCTTATCTGCTTGGAAAAAAAATGAGGTTTCTTCAAATGAAATACCCAATACCAGAAGCCGTAAAACTAGTCTTTAAAGAAAGACAACTAATCTCAAAGAAAAGCAGTGTCCCATAACTTGAGGCTCTCATGAAACTCATGAGGCTCTCTGAAACTTTATTCATAAGGGGGGAATTTTGAACTAGCAATTAACTTGCCACAATCATCTGTATCAAGCAATGAAGTTTCTTAGATTATTTCCTACTACTTATTAATGAAAGTCTGGTATAAGGATGAACTGAAGAGCATGATCATTTATGGAACTAAAACTTGAATTAAAAATACAGATTTTTGCTACATAGCAACCCATATTTCCTGACATTTAGAAGTGGATTAAAGCACAAAAAAAAAGGAGTAGCTGAGAGTCACTTGATTTTCCTTTATTCCCTGAAGATATTTGACACTGAAGGTGGTCAGCTTCACCCAGGAACTAATCACGTAACTCATGTCAGCAACGGCCATTTTACAAACATGGCATGTATGCCATTTTGTAATGATGGAGTTGCACATCATTTTTTGCATCTTGTTGCTTTACTACAAAGCATCTCTGTGCTTCCTGTATCGTAAATGTGTGGGACCTTCAGGGATGTCTCTTCATTTTGTGGTGGAATAAAAAGGGATGAAGTCTGCCCTAGGAAAATCTCCAAGACATCATTTTCTTTTATCTCTCTTTGTTGATATTAAATAGAGGCTAACAAAAGGTTTTACTCAGCTGATATCCTGAAAAAATTGTGACGTAGTATATAAGAGCTTAGCATCTCTGGAAAAAGCTACCACTCTTTTAAAGCAGATTCAGTGAGCATGCAATAGAGCTACTGTAGGACACACACTTCTTGTTGCACTCATTCTTATGCCCAGTGTTTAGAAAGAAAATCTAGACATACATCTAAAAATTATTTCTCCCATAGCTAACGTGTGATGTCCCACTGTCTCCAACACGCATGTTGGAGTGGAACAGAAAGGTTTGTTGGTTATGGCAGAGGCACTGGGACTACATGGCCTTTAAGGTCCATTCCAAGCAATTCTAACATTCTTAACAATCTAAGATTCTACGATTTTATGCACCAATGCAGGTCAAATTCTGTGATTATACAGAGCTCCCCCCTCCCAAGAAAAGACTTAAAAGAAGCAGTACAGAAAGATTTTTTTTCAGTAGATTTCATCCTCAGGGGGAAACAGGTTATATAAATGGATTTCTGCATAGAAGTATCTTGTGTCTTGTGCTGTAGTGTAGCAAACCATCTGAACTGCACTGACAGCATATGATTTACTCAACTGCTGAACTAGGACATTTATGTGCAAGCACATACATTTGTTATATTGTTTGTAGGCACCTCCAAAATTCACCTTCTCCAAACCTGCAAAATTTCAACAGCAGTAGGATGCTGTGGGGGTGGCAGAGACACTTTTCATGTTCTCTCCATAGATGGCTGGAAAAGATAATGTAATTTCTAATTCTTCAACAAAGAAATGTCATTCATCCAAGGCACTTTCAGTCCATTAATTCCTGATGCAGTTTCTAAAAGA
>WAAG01015835.1:0-26484 GCA_013390105.1 Tichodroma muraria | reverse complement strand
CTCCTGCCCTGGGCAGTGCCAGCCCTGAGCAGAGTGTGCAGAGAGGCTGTGCAGTCTCATCTCTGGGGATATTCCAGAGCCACACGGGCACACTGCTGTGCCCTGTGCTCTGGGATGGCCCTGCTGGAGCGGGGAGGTGGCACCAGAGCAGCCCCTGTGGGCCCCTCCAGCCTGACCCAGTCTGTGGTTCTGTGAAATGAAAATGCTCTTTAATCCTTTAAGCCATACCTTTGTCACTAACAAATCAAATCTAATGTTCTCATAACAGGTGTTTTGTCTATTAGGATCCAATAGGTGGAGGACATTAGTGACATATGTCAGTGCACAAACAGAAGGAGTTTCTCAGGCTGTGACAAAGCAATGGCTCTTTTCTGGCTCCCACAGTGTCCTCAGAAGCCCTTGATTTGTGTGCAAGGTTCCTTCACTTGGCTTTTCCAGTATAGCATCTTACAAAGAGAGAAAGCAACTTTATTTAAGCCTGTCATAACTGTGCAGTACATTAGGTGAGGCACCCACATTAAATCTGGGGATGCCCTATGGGACAGTCGAAGGACTGCATCATTTTTTACAGCTCTTGGGCTATTTGCTCAATGATAAAATGCAAGCTTTTATTAGCAGGCAGCCTATTCCTTTGCTTCCTGCATGTGGGTATGTTGTCTTCGGTACAAAGATCTTAAACATACCAGTTTTATTTTCTTAAACTATTTCTCATAATGGCTAAAGTCACAAAAATATCTCTGCCTATGCAGCATATGCTTCATTTCTCATGTGCCCCATATGCAGTCTGGTCAACACATTTAAGTCTTCTTTTTTTTCTTCTTTTTTTCCTTCACCCTCTGTTACAGATGGTATATGATTTTTATAATTTATAGTACTGCCTTCAAATGGATTTGAGTGTCCTAGGAACAATAGATGGGAACTGTATCTGATTATATCAAAATTAATAATGTGTGTTGAACCCAGTAATCTAATTGATACTGTGGCCTTATTTTTATCTGATTCCTGAAGTGACACAGAGATTACCTTCTTTGCAGTTAAAACATTGCTAGTTAATCTAAATTTAGTTTAGCAAACTGGTGGAAGATAAAAATGTCTGGATAAGCAGGTCTTTCTTTTATTTCCATTTGTCCATGTGCTGTGCTGAGGTTGAAGAAATTGTAAGACTGGGAAGGACAACTGGAGAGCCCAGCACAGCTTGGTATTGGGCAAAAGTCCTGAATTTGAGATCAAGGTCGCAATTTGAGACTTGCAAAGGGAGTTTAACTTTTAATTTTAAAATATCTTTAACAGTATTGAATCCCAAATATATCTGTAACATAAAATAATTTAGTTTTTCTATTATAAAAACTGTAGCTTGCTCTGATATTCAGGATCTAAAAGAGTTTTTAGACTTGCTGATCTGCCAAGCTCTGCATTGATACACGAAGAAATTTGAAGAAAATTTAATGTTTTCCAATATTGTCCTCTCATAAAGTAAAATTTAAGAAAGATTTCTTGCTGGAATGAACTGTATGTTGTTTCTAAATTTCTGGAGTTTATGTGATTGTGTTTTGAAACTTTAATGTACTTTTATTAGCTCTGGAAGCTTAAAGACTTTATTCCTTCTACTGTCCTGCTGCCTGGAGTGAATGTAGCAGTTGAGATGACCACATCTGGCAAAACTCTCACACAAAGATTAAAAGTGAAGGACCAGTTCTGTAACTTCAGTCATGCTACACCAAAATTAATAGGTTTTATAAAAAGTGTATTTCTCAGAGTCAATAAGGGTGGAAAAGTCAAGTTCTGTGCTCAAGCAGGTCTGTGAGAGGGAGAATAACCAGCAATTTCCATGGATAAATGAAGGAGAGGACAGTTTGGGCTCATCTTGGTTGATCCAAACCAGCCTATTTTTTAATATGCCCTTTTTTGGGGTGGTTGGGGTTGTTCAGGAGTTTTGTTTGTTTATCCAGCTTTAGAGCCAGGCAATCATGTCTCTCAGTAATATGTGTCCTTTTGAAGCTGGCTTCAAAACAGGACGTGGAATTCAGACACAGTAATAAGAAGTTAAGGTAAGAAGGGTTGTGGGGAAATACAGGAAAACAAATGGTGGCTTTTGAGCACAATTGTGAAATAGGAAGTGACAAACAGTGTAGGAAACTATGGAAAAATCACACGGAGTTCCCAGGTGATGGGCTATATGACATATATAATGAGAAAATTGATTAAGGGCTACTGAAATGAAACTGGACATGCTGAGAGCAATAGGTAAACCAGATGAAGTCCAGCTAGAATGGAAACTTGTGCAAAGATCAGAGAAATGGGGATTGTGCTGTTCTCTCAAGCAAAAGAAAAAACCTCTGATCTCATTTTCATAACTTTTATAATGAACAAACAGCTAAACAGGCCCTGTTACTGCTCTGCAGTGAAATTGTGCTAATTGGGTGGAAGTGCCTACATGGCGGAGAGTCCATGTGAGTCAGGATTGGAGCTCTTACTCTTGGGAATTTCAACCCAAAATGCTTCTGATGCTGATGATTTCCCCCTGTCATGTTTATGAGGCATTAGTGGTTAAATTTCTTCACCTCCAATCCTAGGGCAACTTCAGGGCCTTTTAGGACAAGAGAGACCCTGAGGGGCTGGAGCATGTCCAGGGAAGGGAACGGAGCTGGGAAGGCTCTTGGAGCCCCAGGAGGGGCTGAGGGAGCTAAAAGGGCTCAGCTTGGAGCAAAGGAGGCTCAGGGGGCCCTCCTGGCTCTGCACAACTCCTGACAGGAGGGGACAGCCGGGGGGGTCGGGCTCTGCTGCCCAGAAATAGGGACAAGGAGGAGAGGGAACGCCTCAGTCTGGGCCAGGGCAGGCTCAGGTGGGATACTGGGAAAATTCCTTCATTGAAAGAACTGCCCAGCCCTGGCACAGCTGCCAAGGACAGTGCTGGAGTCCCCCACCCCTGGAAGGATTTAAGACATGAGGATGTGGCACTTGGGACATGGGTTATTGGGATTTGGCAGGGCTGGGGTGCCAGCTGGCCTTAATGACTTTCAAAGTCTTTTTCAACATAATGATCCTGTGATTCTAGACAGAATTATGTGTCTTGTATATCATGAAGGAGGGCAGCTTCTATTCCAGGAAGGAAGGAGAATATTCTCCGTGGCTGTATGTCATAATTAATTTGCTATAATTTTAGTAAGAAAATACATATTTTATGTTATCAACATCCTAAACTGTTATCTATGTATGTTAATATAATGTATGAGTGCTTTGTTAATTTTCACACCAGAAAGATCAAGAGCAGTAAATCACCCTGCTACCTTTAGCTGAACATTGAGAGAACCTATATCCTGAGAAGTTCAAGGCAATCTGAGCTTTTGCTCCCTTACATGCTGAGATAATTTACATGTGTCTTTAAGATCACAGTGATTTGGGCGATTAACATTTTTAAGTCCAATTAACACCAAATGTTATCAAAAACCTTTTGCAAATTGCAATTTGCTGATGCAAAGAGCAAAGAAGAAACTGAGCATTTGGCTTCCTATTTGCAGCCATAACTCAGTGCCATAAAAACGTGGGTATTATGCTTTGCAGGAACTTTATCTCCAAAACCATATGGGAATGGATAAGCATGTGGGCTTGGGGTGAGCCCACGTTGATTTACAGTAATCACAGGCTTTCTTTCATTTTAACTTCTGGCTGCTTCTATGTTTTTCATTCTTCATCAAAGAAAGTGTAGATTCAAGTATGATCCTGATTCTGCCATCAATTCAGTTTAGTGCTTTTGAGAGTGCTTTTCAAGCAAAGAGGGTGAATTGCTGACAGGTCCTGCTTAGTCAGTTTCATTGCTACCTGAAAGATCTTTGTCGTTATTTTCTTCTCTTGGACCATTTTACATCAGTGGGGAATGGGAGGAATTTTGCACAGCCTGGTCTTTTTTGGGTTTTGTTTTACTACAAGTGTAGGTACACATTCCTCAAACCCTTGTGCAGACAACAACTTTCCAGAAACCAAAAATTATTTAGGGATGGCCTTGAGACTGTCATAGGGCCTTTGTTAGCAAAGATTTTGGAGCAGGACTTGATGGCATCCTGGTAGTCCCAATACCTGAGTGTCCATAGATGCTTTGGAAAAGCAAATTGTCCCACACATGGTGGAGATTTAAGGGCAATATTTAATGCCAGTAAACAGAGACAACAAATAACAAAAGAATCTCTGGGGATAATCCTCTCCTTCCAAAACTGGCAGCTGCAAAGGAGGGAGTTGCATGAGGATGTTCTACTTATGATAAACAGACTAGGAGAAAACCAACAAAATTTGCAAAGAAATGTAGCAAAGGTGGAAGGGGGCTGGCTACAAGATGACAATAACAGAATATCTAGGAAATCTGCTGTGCTGAGCGATCTGTTGGGAAAGTGGCAGATATCGGGTCCAAAGATAATTATAGGGCTGTGATTTGGTATGGGGAAGAGAGGGTGGAAAATAACCCCAATTCCACTGATTCTCTGACTGTACCAAAAGAAAAAAAGGTGTCCTACTATCTTAGCCAGAGCTGAAAGCAATACCATAAACTAGGACTCTCAAGTTTTCAAGGAGGGTGAAAAAGTTGGGGAGGGAGAAGGAAAGAAAAGAACAGGCAGAGCAAGACATCTTACAGGAGTTCAGGAGTTTCACCAGGAATTTTCAGATGTTTATATGTACAGTTTCCTGCCACTGTCCACTTTAAATTGTCATTTATGCTGGTGACAACCACTATAAACTCAGGGAAGCAGAAATCAAAAGTAGTATATAAATTTTATAAGATAAAAACTTCGAAACAGGATATTTAAACAAACCACTTTCTCAGGCTGTTCTGGATCTGTGGGACCAAACTTATTTTTCAGTCATACCCGCCACCTTTCACTTCAAGGCATGTTTATGCCAGTAAAAATAAATACCTAACTAGCCATAATCTCCTGAATGACACAATTTCAAACACTGATTTTTCCACATCAGCTACAGTTCAGAATAAATTCCCCATGTGTCAATCTCGAGGGGTTATTTTTAGAGGCTTCTTAGAAAATGAGGGGAGACTGAAGATGCCATAGGATGCCACGCACCAACCAGGCTGCTCATTTCAGTGGGATGCTGTGCTTTGTTCCAAAAGGCAGAGTTCTGTGGAGGGAGTGAGGAGGGGATCCCACCGCACAAGGATTTGTGCTGTGAGAGAGCAGCAGGTTCACCTGAGTGTTCACTGAGTGCTGGATCTCTTTAAATATTTCACAGAATCACAGAATATCCAGGGCTGGAAGGGACCCATCAGGATCATTGACCCAGCTCCTGTCCCTGCAAAGACACTCCAACAATCCCACCCTGTGCACCCTGCTGTAGAATTTTCCCCTCCTTTTCATGGTGTCACCTCCTCTTTTCATTTCCCTGTGGTGTCTGTCTTGCCTCCTCTACATAAATCTGGAAGTAACACCATTACTCTCAAATGCCAGCCAGTGTTTCTCAGCTCCTTTTAAACCATGTGCAAAAGTAAGGGTGCCACTTCAGGAAGGTTTTGTGCTGTATTTCCTGATAACCCATGTCACTGAATAATTAATTCTTGGTATGTTCTCTATTCAGAACTGTTTAATAAGGTGGGAAATTGGGAAGCATGTGTCACCCAAAAGAGTGGCTGCTGAGCACCTTGCAGAGCCTGAGCCCAGGAAATGATGGGAAAAGGGAAAATGGGGTTCTTTGAATGTTGAGCAGTTATTTGTACCTCTCTCTGCATCATAGAAATTCTCATAACTCTGGTATCTGCACCTTTAAGTAAAGATAAGCTGCAGCTCAGATCCTGTAGAATTTTCTTGGTGATGTCTCTTAGTTTTGAGTGAAAATGCTCTGATTGTAGAGATTTTTTCTAATTTTATTTTTTAAAATATTATTCCTGTTGTCTGTCGTTTTATATTACAACCATATGCATAAAATAACCTGAATCTCAGTGTATTTCAGAGCTGTTCCAAACAGCCCTGTCAAACTTCTCCTTTTAAAAGTGCCAGTAGATTCTTGTGCTCTTGCAATAATTATGGTAATGATCCAGTTAAACTTATGCCGTTAAGTTTTTTCTAATTTTTTGTTGGATCTACATCAAGGTCGTGCTGTTAAAAGCCAAAAGCAAACCCCAGGAGACCAGAACCAAAAAAAAAGTCAAAGATCATTTTGGTGTGTGCCAGATTACTGGGTATGTTACAAATGCCAAGCAGCTCATACCCAAATGACACAGCCCAAAACCGAGGCAAGCACGTGCTGGGAGCTCAGGGGAATTCAATGTCACCGGCTGGGACATGATGAAGTAACTTCCTGTGCTCAAACATTTTAAGTAAACAACTGCACTATGTCTTTTCTCACTCTGCCCTTCAGTTCAGCTCAGACTTCAATGGTAATCTGAATTAGATTAAATGGTAATCTGAATCTAATTCAGAGGGAAATCTGTTTCCCTGGTCCTAAGCAGTCCCTGGGGTGTGCAGAAATCAGGCCCAGCAGGACCGGGATTCTGAATGAGCGCTCCCTGGAGGAGCGCAGAGCTGCTCTGCCTGGGATCCAGGGTCCCCGTGAAGTCTGAGGGTGATGAGGGCTACTGTGCCCTTGTCACTGTGTAATTTAGTGGGAGAAAAAGAAGATGCTTGAACTGCAGGTGCGGGCTTGGACTCACCTGGTCCCTCAGGTGCTGGGCACCATGAAGTTCCTCGCTCCCAGCTTACAAAAAATCACAAAAGGACCACATTAACTCTTAGACCTTCCCAGGCTAAAATCCACTCTCCCCAATGAGCCTAAAAGGTGGGGAAGCCTTTTGAGACCTAAAAGTGAAAGCCAGAGGTATGCCATCCCTTGTGATATCTGGTATTAGCCAGGATCCCATCCAGTGACACTAAATGGGACTCCTGGAGAGTCTGAAAGCCTGGGCTAAATTGCTATCATCTGGATTCCACGTGGGCAGCCCCTGATTCCTGCTGAATCCCCCCCCAGCTGAAGTTCCTGGGCCTAAAATAACATTCTTTATCTCCCTCATCATATTCAAAACTCATTTTGCTGTAAACCACCCCCTCAGCCTGGCCTCAGTGATTGATGGAGTATTCTGCCAAAATTTACCCCAATCCTGGCTTCTTTACACAGCCAGTTCTCCTGAAGTGCTGCAGAAATGGGGAGGGAGAGCCAGGCTGCAGTGGGTAATTCAGTCCTGTGCCGTCAGCAAGAGGGACTGAAAAGAACCTCTCTGAGGAACATAAAATCATCTGCAGTAACGTCTCCTGATACCAGATAAAAATGTGGGGATAAAATTGTTCTTTGTAAAAAAAGATAATATTAATAATTTTAAAGACTTCTATAGCCAGTTTAAACTTAAATGAGCCCTTTATTGCTCTTCTACAAAGCACAATCAAGGAGCTCGTGTTCTTCCAATAAACTCCAGGGTTCTTAAAGAGAGAGTTTAGTCATGGATTGTTCCTGCAGTGAAAATATGGAGGAGGTAAACAAAAGGGATTATTTTAAATTTACTTACTTTTATTTACAACAACGCATTCAGATGAAAAGTGTAGCTTTGGAAGCATCACCTCATTCTACTAAAAGCATCATGCTCTCAATTGTAAAAATCCAGGGGCCAGGAGCCTGCTCTGTGTTGCGGAATTAGTGTGAGCAGTAAAACACAACTGCTTCCTGATGAGCCTGGAACATTTTATCAGCCTTCCCTGGGCCTGGCCAGGCTAAGCTGGCTATTTACTGCTCCTGTCTCCCTCCAAGCATTTGCTTATGGAAGCAGCTCTGGTCAGCATCAAAGGGCAGAAGCTTTGGAATGTGATGATAAATAAATCAATCAGTGCTAATGAACTCAGTGGTGGCTGCCTGGTGGCCCCAAACTGCCCCCAGACCGGTTTGTGCCCAGCCATGGTTGTGGGGTCAGGCAGGAGGTGCTCAGGTGACAACAGGCAGGGGCAGCAAGGGTTGGAGTAGCCTCACTTTTCTCTTCCCTCTAAGTTTAGAAGCCCAATGTTTAATTTTCTTCTCCTCTCCCTGTTCTTTTCCTAACTGGCCCATTTTGTTATCAGTGATGATGCTTTATTTTCACGGAGAAAAATTTTCTCTTTCTTGTAGAACTCATGATTGATGGTGATTAGCCTCATATTAAAAGGCAATTTTGATTTGTTTCTTTTTGTTTGCTTATTTTGAAAAAGGGCTTTTCCCTTTCTTTAAAAAGACAATTTTTTCATTTTGATCAAAGTATTTTCTCGAGGTGATCCAAAGCTGCGTCCATCAAAAAGCTGGTTTGTGGGTTGGATGGATGATTCCTGAGGAAAAAGTCTCTCAAATTGATAAATTATTTTGGAGTTTTTCTTGGTAGACAATATGTACCCAACAACCACAGAGCATAAGGTGCTGTTGTGTCCAGGATGTCCTAGAAACTGGATTGGCTTGGGATTGTAGCTCTATAGTAGGTCAAGAATAAAATCCTGACATCCTGGATATCAATTAAAAAGTTTATATTAATTTAAAATGGGCTGTGATCTCACTTTCTACTGTTTCATTCTGGCTACACTGATCTTTGCCCCATTAAACCTGAAGAAAGAATCATCTCAGACATAGCTCTGTGGTAAATCTTGGTGAATATTTGTTGTGTGGACTAATGGAATTTTTCACTAGCAGTAATAAAAAATTCTGAGTTTTTCTAAAACTGCTCAGCTTTGAAAGCATTGAAGAACACTGCAAACAGTAAATTTAGCACTATGAGCCTCAGTTTAAAGGCAGGAAAATTGAAGAATGAATTTTGGTAAATAAGTTGCCAAAGAGGCGTGGAAAATTGGTGTTAACTTTTCATGTCTGATCCATGAATGTAGTGTTTGTTCCATAGAATAAAGCCCCTGTAGCTTTTCCTTGCCCAGAAATAAAACATAAGCCTGACCTCTAGACCTCCAACATCATTCTGGGAGGAAAAGAAATAAAAGTGAGAATAAAAAAATAACTTTTTTTTTTAAATAAATGCCTCTAGCTCCTTATTCCTTCTATCAATATTCTAACAAAGAGACTAAGAGTTCCAGCTTTAAAAAGGAGTCACAATAAAACAAAATCTCCCCTAATGTCAGCTCAGTGTTCCTTACAGCAAGTCATGTGGGCGGGAAGATTGGTGGTTCTGATATCTGGATGTTTGTAAGGTCTTTAATCAAGACATTTTTCCAACTCATAATTCAACACTGCAGAGTGAAATACAGAAGGTAATTGAAGCTGATTGATAAAATATGGATTTCCTCTCCCTGGAAGAAAGTTAAGAGTACTTAAGGGGGAGAAACCCCAGAGCATTCACAGTTCAAATGAAAAATATGCTGACATATTTCTTCCAGGAAAAAAAAATAAATAAATAAAGATAAAAGCCACAGGAAAGAGTAGGTGACAATAATTAGTTTGTTGCTTTAAATTAGGAGGTCTCCTGGGCCAGATGTTAGCTGTCAGGGAGTGATGCCCCCTCCTGAGACATGTAATGAAACTGAGATAGCCAGGGGCCTCAGGGGGAAAAAAAACAGGCTCTCTGTTTGGAGATGTCATTTTATTACAATGTTCTTGCCTTTTGCCTGAAGCACCTGCGACTGGGGATGGAAGGGAGAAGGGAGAGCAGGAGGGCGTGCAGGCGGTGATGGAGGGGCGCAGGCAGGATTCGTACCCCGGCGGGGTCCGGCCAGCGGCCGGCCGCTGTCGCTCCCGGAGGGGGAGGCAGGGAGCTGCTCAGCCGCAGCCCGGGCTGCCGAGCGGGCCGAGCTCCTTGCCGGGCGGGCCACACGGGCCGGACTCGGACAGCGCAATTATCCTGATCGCCTCCGCCGCTCAGCGGAGTCCCAGGCTCTCCGCATCGCCGAGCACTGCCGGCAGCACCCCAGCCCCCGGGCACGGCATTCCAGTGCTGGGATGCTGCACAGGGCCCTCCGGGGCATCCCAGGGCGGCTCTCCCGCCCGGGACCACCCCGTGCCAGCCCACACCTCGGTGGCACCTCCGCGTCCTGTGGGAGCGGAGCGGGCTCATCCCGGGACAAGGATGCCGCCGCCACCAGCACCTGCTCCGAAGCTCATGGGGATATGCCACATTCCACGCGTCGTGGATCCCGTTCAGCATTAACCCGGGCGGATGGGAGCAAACAGTGTCCAAAACCCCTCCAAAGGGCCCGGGCTCCGCCGCTCGGGCCGCGCGAGCGCAGGATCGCGCCGACAGAGCCGCTGCCACCGCAGCAGCTCAAAGCCCTCGCTTGTGTCACCAGCCTCGATTACACCCTTCACGTTTCACTTCCAGTCCCACCTCTGCCTCTTATTTCGGTGCCAGAATAAGGACAACTATTAACCTGATTTCGCATGAGGGATAATACGTTTTCCAGCATTTGCATGTAGCTCTGTTAACTCATAAAAATATTTTTGTGCTTCGGGAGCTGCAAATGCAAAGAAAGATGATGGATATAGAAAAATATATAAGTGTTTCAAAAGTTCTGTCGCTCAAAATTATTTTCCAAGACTTAAGTGTTTCAGAGCCAATTAACTTTGAAAACAGCATTTGCATTTACTTTATCTCAGTGGGGTGAAAAGACTGAGTTGTTTTTGATTTATTCTTGTTTATGGAATGATTGAAAAATAAATCTTTTTGAAGGTGACTCATTTAAGGTGCCCACATGATGCACGTTTTAGTGTCTACTCTAAAAGGTGTGCCAGCAGAATTCTGCATTTTAACAGCTTCTAACTGGTTTAATAAAGTGAAGTTTGCATTTGTGACTTCCCAGCATGAACACTGTATTGTTTCAGATGATGCAGCTGCTGACTTTTAATCAAATGACAATTTAAGACACGTGAAGACAGACCTCCATCTCATTCCCTGGCTGGAATTTCAGCACACAGGAATTACAGAAGGAATGTTACAGCAGATTATGGCATTTATAATCTCTCAATTGGCTTCTGGGGGTGTTATGAGATCTTTTTCATAAACCCACCTGCTGCCCAAAAGTTACAGGATTTTTCCATTAATTATATAAGATTACTTCATGTTTACTTAATGGCTCTCTGGGACCCTGTCCTGGCCACACTGGGAGTAGAAGATGCCTGGGACTTTGGAGGTTTAACCCCTGGGTCTGCAGATTTCAAAGAACCAGAAGTTAATTCACTATTGCTATTCCTGGTTAGCTGAAGGAACACTTTAAATACAGGGAGTCAGAGTGAGCCATCTACACATATCCCATGGAGTCAAACCTCCCAGCTGGTTGTTCGTTAGGAGTATTTTATAATATTGATAGCTGCTTTAGTCTCTCAAACATGCAGCTAACTGGATAAACTAGGGGTGAGCCTATGGGCATTTTGGGGTATTATTCAAATTGAAGTTTACTGAGAAATTTTTTTTTCAGCTAATGTTACATTCAGAGTAACATTTTAGGAAGTGTTCTCATGATTGAGAAGTCTGTATTTCATTCTAAAAATCAACTTTGACACTCCTAGGACCACTTGAAAATCCAGACTGTTTTGAAAGCATTTTTATATATAAATAGGGATTGTATGTGGAAAATAAATGCCATGGAATCCCTTTCAGCTGAAAGTTGTCAAGCAGGATGCAGTCCATTAGAAGAGATTGAAAAGCCCAATGACAAGCAGGACTGGGTATTTTAAGCCTCAGCACATATTTTTTGGCACAATGTGTCACAAAGGTTTAGGCAGGAGATGCAGGCTTGGAGCTGCCTCTGTGGTGTGTGATCCTTCTCACATGGCAGGAGAACCCCCTGATCCACTGCCAGCACTGCAGCAAAGCTTTGCTGAAGGCACTGATGCTTTCACTCTTTTCTGACTGTTTAATTTACTTAAGGGAATGAGGAGTTTCTTCAGACGTTCCCCACTTCTGGTGGCAGTGCTGGGAGTGTGAGGAGGCTTTGATCTGCTCAGACACTGTGATAAGATGGGTGCACTCCCTCAGATGAATGGACTGTCTTGCTTTTGCCTTTCTCAACAGGAAATGTGTTCATTGCCCTGAAGAATGTGGAAAAACGTGCGGCTAATAGGAGCCCTGTGCAAATTCCCTTGTGCAACTCTGGAACTGGCCTGTCTAGATTTTCTGTTGCTTACTTTATAAAAACACGAAAGGTGATTGTTGCTTTTACACTTCTTGTACAGGAATGTCTCAGCTCAGTCATTATCTAACTGTTCCCTCCATTTTTTTTTAATCCTTTCCTTTATTTTCCCCTCTTTTCTTTCCCCCATTTCTTTTCTCAGTGTTTAAATCCAGACTAAAATCCTCTCCCATTATTCTGCTGCAGTTTGACTTCATGCCCACCCCACATCCATCTCTTGCAGCGCTCAGGCTGCAGGCTGGGGGCAGCCTCTTTCTCATTTTGACTTTTGTTTTCTTCCTTTTGTTTGCTCATTCTCACGATATGTCAGAGCAGAAGACAGCTTAGAAGTTCTATTTTACAGTTTGAAGCAAAAGCCCACCATAAATTGTGTGTTTATTATTTTTGTTGCACTCCTCTGGATTTTGTGAACATGCTGAAATTTTTTGATGAATCAGAAACTTTTGCAATCTTCTAAAGAGACTTTGGAATTTTAGCTGATCTTCTTCCATTGTCTGTTTCTGTTGACTCAACTGCAGTTGTTCTCTGCTTTTGCTTTTATTTTTCTCCTTATTTTCTCTTTTTTTTTTCTTTCTTTTTCTTTTATTTTCCTCTTTTTTTTTTTTCTTTTTTTCTCTCTATTTCAATGGACTTGGACTAAAATATCCCACCCCACCCACACAGACAGCAGAGGTCTCTGCAAATTCCTGAATGGCTTCCACATGTGTCCTGCCTATTCAGGCCTGATCCTATATTTTTATACACATTATATTAAAGGGAGGAACAATGTTTGTGTTTGAAGGAGCAGGATTATCTTTTCCCAGAATCTCTGTTTATCAAAGGACACTGAATTATGGCAGTTTAGACATTGGTTTAGATGCAGTGCTGTAGATAAGCTACTTCTACGGGATGTTCTCCTTTATGCAGCTGAAAATGATGCCTGGAGGTCTTT
Source organism: Tichodroma muraria (assembly GCA_013390105.1). Taxonomy (NCBI): domain Eukaryota; kingdom Metazoa; phylum Chordata; class Aves; order Passeriformes; family Sittidae; genus Tichodroma; species Tichodroma muraria. Next base: position 13,485 of record WAAG01015835.1, on the reverse strand, counting down.
CAAAAGTGCCTGGATTGCTTATTCTCATTTTTTAGTGGGAATGAGATCCTTAGACCTTTTAAAGAGCTGTTGTTTTCCTTGCTGTTGCACACCCTCATTTTCAGCAGGAGTGTGCTGATAACCCATCTCAGCGTTGTTATGCCATTTCTCATGAGGAATTCTCTGTGGTTCTGCTTGTACTGGAAGTGGTGGAATATTTATGGGATAAAGGAGAGGGACTGTGGGTATGAAAGCAGGAATAAAATCAGACAGAAAGAGAGAACAGCCACCTCAGTGGGCCTGTTGGACCTCGTTAGAAGTGGACAGTGCCACCAGAGATCACCAGCGGGGAGATCTCATCCAGCCTCAGCATAAACCCTGCTGTTTGTGGGGTGCCCTGTGTCTTTTAGTTCCCCCTGCTTTTCTCCCCATTCCTCACAAGTTCTTGGTGCAGGAGAGCTGTTGGAATAGATGAGAGTTTGACAAGAAAGTCTCACAGATATGTATGCTTGGCAGAAAGATTTACGAATGTAGAATCTGGGATAGAGACGGAGGCAAGTTTTGATATAGAAGAATAATGGATGTTGAATTGAGGATTGTCTAATTGAGTCTAAGTGAGGACTGCTGAGCCTCACTTACTTCCTCACTTCCTCACTTCCTCACTTACCTCACTGAGTCTTACTGGATAACTAAGAAGGCAAAGAGCATGTTAGTTAGAAGGGTATTTTATGACTTAGAGCAAAGGATAAGCCCACCTCAAACAAGAGATGCTTTTACCAAGCAGAAAGGTACCTAGGAAAGCAAGACATGCAGATGAAGCAAGAAGAAAAAAGGTCTTAAAATTTTCCACAGCAAGAAAACTGAAAAACAACGTCTAGCTTAAAATGTAACATACTAACCTTTTGTGACTGGAGAATAGTAACATGAATATTGTAATGTCAGTAGTTGTGATAGGCTATAGGTAATAGTAAAGGTATGGATTGGTTCTTAGGTATTAAAATGCTCAGCAAAGAAAAGTATATGATGCATTGTAACCAGAATTAAAGTGGCTTCAGGCATCCCTTTAGGCTGGAGCTGGCAGCTTATAGGTGTGGCTTTGCACCCAGGACTTCAGATTGCTGCAACTTCTTCTATGCAATAAACAGCATTTTTGAAGAGGTGCCTGCAGACCCACATCTCTTGTTTAGGCTCTTACAGGGAGCCTCTCTCTGGATGATCCTTTCCTCCTCAGTTTGGTGTCTGTGGGAAAGTTTGTACTGAGTTATGTACTGCCCATACCCAGGCCAGGCAGAAATAATGCTGGTGCCTCAGGGACTGGCAAAAATCCCAGTGCCCTGTAAAAATGAGCCTTCAGATGGCGGTACCTTGATTCATTTGTAGCTTTCTTGAAGTTCTGGAATTTTGTGAAAATGCCTAGGAGCCATCATGTCCTTTTATAGATGTGGTCACATTAAGATCTGGAATGATGGAGCAGCAGCCTGTTCCAGGTAGAGGGAAGGGACCTCTGCATCCACTGTAAAGATGCCTGAAGGAAAGAGGGAGAGAGGGTATTTACAGGAGCCTGGAGTGCCAGGACATGGGAAATGGCTTTACACTGACAGAGAAAAAGTTTAGATTTGATATTAGGAGAAAATTGTTCCTTGGGAGGGTGGGGAGGCCCTGGCATAGGATGCCCAGAGAAGCTGTGGCTGCCCCTGGATCCTCAGAAGTGTTCAGTGTATCATAGGTCTAAGATTCCTTGGCCAGGAGTATAAAAATATTACCTAATTTTATTTTATTTTTAACTTCCCAAAATAACTTTTTGTTCTCTGGACCTTGGGGGAGACCCATTTTTCCACGAGGATCTTATCTCCTGATGCAGTCCCCAGTTCAGGACATATACATCCCAGCACATAGTATATTTTTTAAAGAGAAGTGCCTTATTAAGACATTTCCTGAGGAGGGAGGCAGTTAGGAATGTTTATAATTGCTTTCCTGAACCAGTGCCATGGAACTTGGCTGCTGTACCACATTCCATAGTAAACCCTCTGATTTCTCAGCATCTCTTAAAGCTTCACCCCCATCCTGTCTCCTCAGCTTCTCCTGTCAGCTTTTTCTGACAAAGCACTTGGAGGGCCATGAAGAAAGGAAGCTTATTTTTTTCACCTTCTGGTTTTTGGGAGCTTAAGGTCCCTGGCTCTCTGTAGCTCTTATTTCAGTGTTGACTCAAGAGCATCGCAGGTGGGAAATTGTAGCAAAGTATGAAAATATGGGTCTGATATTGAAAATGCTGCCCCAGCTCCTTTCTTCCTTGTGTGTTGGGTGACCATCTTGATTGTTTCTGGGTTTCACAAGTCTGAAGCCTGATTTTTCCTTTGAGGTCAAGCCATATTCAGCAAGATGGACCAGAGATGTGACCACAGCCTGACCCACAGAGAGGAGCAGTGCTGAAAAAGCTCTCACTTGTGCTCGGCCTTGGCCGAGTGGGCACCAAGTTCAGGACTGGGGCCGCCAGAGCTGTTCTCTGTAACATTCAGTTGGCAGGAGAGTGATCTCTGTAGCAGGAGGAAAGGATTTCACACAGTGAAATATCAGAAAAACAAAAAAAACCCAACAACCAAACCTTTTTATGAAGTAGCTTGCCAAGAAGTCAGAGAGGATAAAAGCGACAGGTCTGGCTGGAAATTCCTTTGTTCTGTGAGTAGCGCCTTTGGAAATTTCCCTGCAGATGGACTCCAATGCTGTGAAGCATTTTCCTGCTGTTGGAATATCATGTAACTGGATGGAACAAATCAGTGCAGGCTCTAAATCACCATGTGCATGTGTTCTGGAGTAGAAGGAAGAAATTTGAAATGAAAGTTGTTTTTCTTCCCAGTCTTCTCTCTAACTCTGTGATTCAGACTGTCCTTCCCTCTTGTGGCTGGATGGGAGACAAAGAAATGCTCCAGTGACCTGGAACATCACTAATTAGCATTAGTGAGAGGTCCTGGGAGAATTGGAGTGTGGAGAGACGCTGTACGTTTAAGGAGGGAGAGTTTCCACTTTAGCTCCAACTTAAAAGCTTGCTTTGCTTTTAAAACAATGTTTGCTTTCAGCTCGTGATGCCAGAAGTCTGTTTAGCACCAAAGCTGTATTTTCAGGAATGTCAGCCTTAATGATGTCATCTCTTAATGAAATGATGCCACAGTTGTTCATTCTGAAATTGCAATGCTATTTTCGTGCGCTGCTCAGGGACCAAAGGCACCTCCCAAATTGCAAAGTACCAGGAGAGACGTGGAGAAGTGAGGATCCACAAGTGGGGTGTTCATGTTTGCAGCTGCTCAGATTCCTGGACACTGCATTGGTCCTATGTCATTGTATCATGGGATGTGAAGAGATATTCCCACTTTTTCAGTGCTGCGAGTGGTACAGCAGAGGAAAGAAAACATTTGGATCTCAGAGCTGAGCAAACCCCAGAGCATAAGGGGCAGCTCCTGTGTTGCTCTGCAGGTAGCCCAGCAGCTTTCCACACACCCCAGCTCTGTGTACTGTGACACCATGTGTCTTGTGTCAGGAGAGCAGCTGCTGCCTGACAGTGCAGAGTCTGAACTCTGCATTTGTTCAGAGAACCTTCCAGAGATTTTCCTTATGGAGTTAAGGATCATAGAATCACAGAATGGTTTGGAAAGGACCCTAAAAATCACCCAGTGCCACTCCCTGCCATAGGCAGGGACACCTTCCATGTTCCAGGCTGCTCCAAGCCCCAATGTCCAACCTGGCCTTGGGCACTGCCAGGGATCCAGGGGCAGCCCCAGCTGCTCTGGGCACCCTGGGCCAGGGCCTGCCAACCCTCCCAGGGAAGAGTTTCTTCCATACATCCAACCTAAACTACCTCTCTTTCAATTTGTCCCCTTTCTCCCTTGACCTATCACTGCACTTCCTGAGGAATTGTCCCTCTCTGGGTTGTCTGTAGCCCCTCAGACCCTGCAAGGTGCTGTGGGGTCTCCCCACAGCTTTCTCCTCTCCAGGATGAGCAGCCCCAGCTCTCCCAGCCTGGCCCCACAGGGGAGGTGCTCCAGTCCCCTCAGCCCCTCAATGGCCTCCTATGGATTCTCTCCAACAGTTCCATGTCCTCCTTGTGTTGTTTCCAGAGATCAGGTTTGTTTCACAGAACTCTCTGGGATTTTGTACTTCTTGTACCATGTGGAGCAAAGGAACATGGAGCACATGGGAGCAGAGAAGCCATGTGCATTTTGGACTGGGCTCTTCCTATGACCTGTGATGAACATCAATGGAAATTGTATTTAATTAGGATAAAGTGTATAGGGAAGGATCAAGTTTAGACAGTCAGAAGCAAAACGTTCTGTATCAATTCATGGGTTCACTCACTATAAATCTTGTAATCTTGTAATCCTCACCAGACCCTCATGAGTACCACGTTAGGGGCTGATTGCAACAATCTTCAGAAAAAAGGCAGAAATGAGTGTGTGACAAGAGGGAAGAGTTGATAAAGGGATATTGCACATCAGAGTTGGGCTGGACTGGAAATCCTCTGCAATATTTATTTCTAAAGCATAAAGATTATCTCGGTAAAAATCATTTTCCGGTTTGACAATTTCATTTTAGTGTTATTCAATCTACTTTTTAGACACTTGGGAAATCAGTGTAACATTTTACCTCTCCCCATGCCAAAATGGGAGCTTTTAGATGACTAATTTGCTATGCATGCTTTCCAGGATGGTCTACACTTAGGGCTTGTTGAGAGGAGCGTTTTTGCATCGCTCTGTGGCCAAGCCCTCTTTAATGCAGGTGCTGGTATGATGGAAAGGAGATCCTAGAGGAGGTTCACAGGGGTCGGGTGTAGTGTTTTTTTTGATGTTTTCATATCAGTGAGTCTGTATTGTACCAAATGAATATCAAGGAATTACTGGGGTTGGATGGGCCCTCTGGAGATTGTCTGGTCCAGCCCCCTGCCCAGGCAGAGTCACCCCAAGCAGGTGACACAGGTAGGTTTCGAGTATCTTGTGAGAAGGGGTTCCACAACTTCTCTGGGCATCCTGCTGTGTCACCCTCAAAGAAGATTTTCCGCATATTCAGATGGAATTGTCCCATGTTCCCTTTGTGCCCCTTGTCCCTTATCCTGTGGCTGGGCACCACTGAGAAGTGTCTGGCCCCATCATCTTCAGATATTTGTGCGCATTGATAAGCTCTCCTCTCAGCCTTCTGCAGTTTAATAGGCCCAGCTCCATCCTCATCAGAGATGCTCCAGTCACATTTCCATCTTTGCAGCCCTCAATATCTGTAATTTCCCCTTAAAAGAAGTAGAACAGTGAACTTTTAAGACTTGTTTTCCAAAAATCAATATTCAAAAAGACTACAATGCTGCTTATGACATTTTCACCTAAACAGAACCAAATATGTTCCCCTGGGACAAAGTGGTGTCAGCACAGCCCCATGCTGAAAGCACAGAGAGCAGCTAAAACCCTGCACCTAGAAAACCCTTTTGTAATGGTCTCTGGGCTCATGACCTGATAAGTGATTAATTAATGTCTCTAGGAACATTAAAGGAAATAAGATTTTGCAGGTGTGCCCTGAAAGGCTGTATGAAAACACTGCTTGAGGGTTTGGGGGGTTTTCTTTGGGGCGAAAGGGCGGTCCCTAGAGTCCCTTCAGTTTGCACAGCAGCCTAACTTGCAGCAGACAAGGAAGCAGGAAAGCATTGAAGCTGAATTACAGTCAAATTACCAAGGAGTTCACTTCTGGAGCTGGGATATTTAGGAGTATTCTAGTGCAAAATGCTGCTTAAGGTTCTGCCGGAGAGATGTGAATGGAGGGTCAAACACATTTGGTCTGAGGGTGATGCTTTCAAGCTCAATAAATATGTTGGTTGGAGACCTGATTATAGTTAAGCCCCAAAGTGCAGCTTTTTAAAGGGTTTACATCTAAACTAGCACCTCAGCATTGATCAGAGCTGATCGACCACCACTGTGCTGGACTTGGAGAAAAATGTGAATAAATAAAGGAAATACATTGCTGCTTCCTCTCCAGTGGGAGTGCTGAGCTCCAGGCAGGGAGGAACTCGCAGGGCTGGGGCCATGAACCAGTCTCAAAGTGCCCTGTGACTGGCTGAAGGTCACATCTCTGCTGATACACAGAGGCAAACTGGAAGGCAATACAGAAGTAGTCTGGAGCCCAAAGGGTTTATTTCTGCTGCTGAGAAGGACGTTGCCAAAGCTGCTCTGTGGAGAAATTAAAAAAATAAGAGGTTTTGTAAACAGAGAGTTGGGTTACAGAGAAATAAATGGAAGTTGTGGGTTTAGTGCTTTGATCTTTAGCAGTAGCACAGCTATACCTGGTTAAGTGTATGGGGTAAACAGGTGATTTCACAGATATTTGCACTGAAGGCCACTTGTGAAGGAATGATGGGAAAACTGAGAGCTGCAGCATGGAGCAGATAGAGGGCTAAAATCAGAGATGAGAGTAGAAAATGCTTAGTATTTATCAAGATACTTTGCATTGACTGCTGGTTGAAATGACTTCACTCGAAATGTAACAGAACTCTTAATTCTCTCTAAAGATATAGGAAATGAAAATTTAAATGAAATGAAATATGTGTTATTAATTTGGCCTCATTAAGTATTGAGAACTACAATTTCAAACATTGGACTTCTGATTTGTTAATTTAAAAAAAAAAGGATTAAAAAACATCCAGGCATTGGTTTGAATGTGTTCATCAGAAGCCAAGTAATGAACTGCTTTTGCTAGACCTTAGTAAGGAAATTAGAGAGTGCAGGTTATGGGATCAAAAGTCTTGCAACAGTATGTACAAATTGAAACCTGATTTTTGAAATATAGAAATATGGACCAGGAATTATCTCTTTCCTCCAAACTAACTGGCAATGTCACTTGGTGAGATGAAGATCTAGCTCATGTCCTTCTGTTGATTTATTTCAGTAGAGGAGAAACCACATTACTGATCTCTTTTTGCAGAACTCCTTGTAGCTCTTGGATACTTTTCTGCAGCTCTGTTTCTAGCCCTGCCCATGCCTGAATTGTTCCAGCCCTGACCTTCCCTGGCTGCTTGCCCTTTTCTCATGAGCCCTTTCCTTCCCTGGAACCAATTTCTCTCAAACACCTTTTTCCAGTAACCTCTGAACTCCCCCTTTTGCCTCAATCTTGTTTATCTTTCCTCTGGCAGATAATGCATATTTCTTTGTGGTTCCTAAAAGAATTCATAAAATTACAGCCGAGTAGCTCTGTTTAATAGCTGGTACCAGTTGCACTGTTACTGCCCCACTTGCCACAGAGTTTTTTCCTCTTCCTATCTCTGAAAGCTGGATTTGGGTTGAGTTTGTTTTAAAGTCGGGTTTGCTTTTTAATTAAAATCAGGCCTTATGTAAAAGCTCATTCATATGCATAAGTGTTTCATAATCAAATCATTAGTGTTGCTGCTTAATAAATAAGGGGGGAAAATTAGATTATAAGGTTTACTTTTAGGTGCTTCCATAAGGATTCTGCCTGACAATGTAGCCATGGGAAATTTTGGGCTCATTTAGAGGCTTTGTACATCAACTTGGTTTCAAAGTTTAGAAGTTTAGAATGTTGGATGGTAAAGGAAGGTCAGTAATAAAATTGCAAAGGGAAGAATTTAAAAAAAACAACATGGAAACTCTGTGTTCAAAGGTGTCTGTAAACTAATCCAGCATCCCAGATTTGTTTTGTGCTGCTGTGCCCACAACCTCTGCTCAGGGCTGGTACAGCTCAGGGCAGATCTGTACAAAAGGCAGTGCCTCGAGGAAAACACCATCTCAGTCAGGGAAAGACACAATTTACTTTTCTCCTTGTGAGCAGTGATGATGGGAACAGAGAGGGTTCATCCCACACACCAAAAGAATTTTGCCATTCTGTGACCTGAGATCTGAGCCCTCTCATAAAAGCACTGGGCTCCTTTTCCCCTGAATGCTTTTTTTCACTGCTGCTGTCAGGAGAACACCAAGTGATTTCGGGGTAAGTTCTGTGGCCTGTTGGGAATGCAAATTTTACGGAAATGTGCAAGCTGTGGAAGCAGCCCTCCCTCCCCATGGCACTGCCAGATCGGCTCTGTTCCTGCCAGGACAGCTGGAACTGGAGCCCAAACAGAAGCAGATCGTTGCTGCTCATAAACAAACTCCCTGGGTGCCCTCCCAGGCCCAGGGGCTGGGAACATCGTGAGTTTCTCCTGCTGCTCCGGGAGACAGAAGTGGGCAGGCAGCAGAGATGGAGTGCACAGACAGGGAGCAGCTGGAATTGCATCAGGATTTGTCACACTGCTGGGTTCAGACCCTTCACTCCTTGTGTTGTGGTTTCCAACAAGGAAAGTGCCACGTCCCTGATTCACCCTGCAGCAGAGTCCACTTCTAATCCCTCCACTAACTGCGCTTCAGCAGAGGTTTTACTGCTGCATTTCAGCTTTTTTCTCCTCTGGAAGCAGTCCGCTCTCTTTTCCTCCCAGATGTGGTGGGTGCTTTAAGGTGTTTTTCCTCTTCTGACAGATTTTGGCAGCTCGTGGGGAACTCACTGTGAGTGTGAGGAGGATTCCAGGGGGCCTGGCTGTGACCAGCACAGCAGAAGGCAGCTTGTGCCACCCCACTGAAAGGAGAGCTGGGTCTGTTTGTAGGATGAGTTTTATGTTGCCCTCAGCTCTCAGAAACCGAGGAAACGTCTCACTCCTGTTTTCTTCACACGTACATATTCTGAGGGATGTGCCAGCTCTCAAAACAGACAATGGGAGAACTTTTAAGTGTCAGCTGAGCAGCCTTCATCCCTGACAACAGAAAGTCTGTCTCATTTTCCATGTGCTTCTTCTTCCTGCAATACCCCTGAGACTGAAAAGGAATTTTACTCCCATTTTTTCAGGGCAGAAGTAGGAAATGCCAGAACCAAACTCAGTAAGGGTGCCTGTGGACAAAGGATCAAGTGGAGGTCTGGTCTCCCAAGTTTTATTGGACTCCCTGACAGCAACCACATCACCAATTAGGACTGACAGCAGGACACTGAGCCTGACCCTTTTAAAATGCATCAGGTTCATCTTGAAAGTCATTGTCAGTCTTGAGTTGACCATAATTATCCATGGAAACTCAGATTTTGTGTCCTATATGTCCAGCAAAATGCATTTTCGTGATGAAAAATTGAAATAAAGCCAATTTCTTGAGATGTAAAAAGATTCCAATTCTCTTGTGGTTAAGTTTGTCAGAGAAAGAGTTTACTCAACTCTGCTTGTTCAGGATTCACGAACAAGTACTCAACACAAACACTTTATTAACCAGAGCTCACTACCATTATTCCTTGCGAGACCACTGAACAAAGTAATTTCTTTGTGCTGAATACATGAAATATTCAGTTAAATCTGGGAAATTTCACTGGCTTTCAATCATCTTTCTGACTTGTCAGAGCAGAAGGTATACCAAGGATAGAGGACTTGGTATTTTACCCCTTGTTCTTTCTGTCTCTTTATTTTTTCAGCTTGGAAAACAATGGAAAAAAGGTGAGGTTGAAGGACTGTAAAGCAATTAAGAAATTCATGTGTAATTTTGATGGAGTCAGTGGTCAGGTTTCACCCACAGACTGGGCCTTATGAAAGGCTTTGCTCAGAGCTCTGACACTGAAACCCTACACGGGTCCTTTTAAACGCATGGAATTCGGTATCTGTTGCATATGATGACTGTATGACACAGCAGATGCCTGATTAAAGCATAATTAGGGACAGAAAGTACAAAAAAAAAATAAAAAAAAGAAATAATTTCATAATTGCTTTCCATTGTTTCCCTCCTGTTCTTCCTGTCTTTCAAGCTGAGCACGTCCAGCTGCTGCTTTCCTCAGTGCTGGTGCACCAGAGCACATTTTGCATTTGAAAGTGCAATTCTGGGGGTTGATATTTCTGAACGCATACCTGCACAATGGTTAATCTCTGGGGCCTGGATAACAAATCTGTCCCTTTCATTCCAGGCAGAAATCCCAGGTGCTTCCCGGAGCCTCCAGCCCCATCTGTCCCTCTGCATCCCTCACGTGTGTTCCACTCCTGCTGCACCAGCCACCTCCCAGCTCTTTGTTCCACTATTCCCAGAAATTACTCTGTTATTTTCTGCTCAGCCTATGAGCAGAAATCTCAGATAAAATCACCAGTATGAATTACAGGTCACTGAAGCAGATTTGAGATGCTGATTATCCTTTGGAAAATTTTAAATTTTAGGGGCCAAACTTGCAAAAGTCAGACCTGCCTGATGCTTCCAGCTGTAGCTGAGGCCTTGACTTTGAATCAACTGTGCTTCGTGGAACAGCAGATGACAAATTCTGAGCATTTTAAACAAGTGTTGAGATATGAACATGATAGATTCACCCACAGCAAAAGGAAGGTAGACACTCTGTTTCTGTGGTGACATTTCTAAAAAGGCAATTCCACAATTTCAAATGAAATGGTGCCTGATTTTAGTGAAGAGCTATGTCAGGGTATACAACCAAAGAGTTCCCTTCTCTGTTCAGGTACCACAGTTGCAAGAGTTGTGAACATTTGAAGAGAAACATTGATCTGATTCCCCCTATTTTCTTCTTTGCACCTGTAGGTGCTACAGCTGCTTAATTTTTCTGTTACGCGCTTGAAAAAAAGGGGAAACATCATAATTTTTCTTGTCTTTTTTTTTATTTTTATTTTATTTTTTTCTTTATTCAAAGCCTTTTTGATTTAGCAGCACTTGTCTGTGCACTTTCATGTTGTTCCTCTGGAATCACTCCCTGTAGTGTGAACAAATGTTATTTGTGTCAGCAGCTAATCTCACTCCAAAGCCCATATTGTTATTAATATGTTTATTCAATACTGTTTATTCCAGCCCCAACGTACGCATTTCCACGTTCTTTATTCCTGAGTGCAAGGTGCTCATCAATCCTCACCCTCTGCTGGGATTAGAGGGATGAGGGATTACCCATGCAGAACATCTGTCACTGCTGCTGCTGGAGGAGCTGCAGGGCTGGGGAGGCATGGCAGAGCCTGGCTTAGAACTCAGCCACAGCTCGCTGCTGCTTCTCCTGGGCCTGGGCACACAGCCAGGGCTGCTGGACACGGTCTCACCCCTTCTCTTCCGTGTAGAACTCATCACGAGTGTCTACCCAGCACTGCTGCACTCAGGGGTAAACCTTCCCTGGTTAAACAGGTAAAAATGCACAAAAAGGGGATGTTCATTTCAATGTAAATGCTGGTGGTTTAATGAAGAAGTAGCTTTGAATAATTATGCTAATTTATTTCCCATACCGTCTAGGTTTAGAAAAGCATTTAATTCCCAGAGAATCTTTGCTTCATGTCCCAGGGTGGGGTTTTGTAACCTTTGGGTGCAGCTGCAGAGAACACAAGCGGCATTCCTGAGAGCTTAGCGTGGAGTGCTGCGGTGCCTGCGTGGACCTGCCTGCAGCCAGGAGTGTTCCTGTCATGGTGCAGCCTTGCAGCTTGTGGGAGAAAAAATGATAACCCTCCTCATTGCAAGCCTTCAACTGAAGAAGCCTAAGCCTAAACTCTCACTAGCAGTTCCACACAGAGGGAAAATTGGATGAGGTGTTTTTTTCCTGGTCTTTCTCAGGCCTTGGAGTATTGTCCTAGGGGATCAACTCATGATGTCAGAACTATCACCACATTACAGCATTTACTGCTTCTGTGGTACAAATAACTTCTAGAGATTTCTGCAATTTGTCTAGAATCTTCTTTAAGAACATTTGTATGAAGCTATAATGGTACTTCCAAATCTCATGTATGAATCAACACAAACCTAATTTGGAATTAGACACAGAAATTCTATATCATACCATTGATACTATTTTATAAATTTATTCTCTTGGTTTTGGCCTTGCTGTCACTGAGGCCAAAACAATTTACACAGATCACATGTACCATAATTCAGGTCGTTAAATATTCCATGTCCAAACCTGACTAGTTAGGTATTACTAAAGTAATAAGCTGCTTTTTTTCTAAAGTCACTCACTCCTAATGCTCGAGCTCCAGGTGTCACAGTGTGGACACTTGAAGTTGAAGAGTTTTCCAAACATCTGTTTTGAATATTTATTTGGCTTATGAGCCAAATTACTTGAGGCAGTAAATAATCACGTATATGTCCTCTAAATAAAATATAAGTCTGACAAAAATAGAACCTTTGACAGAATGTTTTTCCCTTGGGAGACTTTAGTCTCCTTCCTGTGCCAAGCCATCCTTCTGCCTACACACGTTCCTGTTATACAGGAAAACAGCTGATGCAGTCATTCCTTAGGCTTCTTCCCTTTCCATTGCTCCTGTTTGTCACGTGCAGAGCTGTTCTTTCAAAATTTTTGATTGGTGCATCATTAAGGAGGTATATGGGACAATAGCTTCTTATTTTAAAAAGCCATAAAGATTTAATGACAACATGGCTTCAGGGCCTTCCTCAGTGAGAAAGGGGAAAAAAAGAGAAGAAGAAAGAGGAAGGCATAAGTATTGCTGGTTCCTAGAGAACCCTGCTGCAGCACCATGGAATATCTCCAGACAGATGTGGCAATGAAATGCTGAGAGCTTTCAAAAAGGCAGCTAACAACAGGAAGAGAAAAGGACTTAAACCATCAGATGAAATGAGTGCTTTGCAAGGAAAATGATCCAGGCAAAGGGAGGCTGGCACTGGCTGATGGTGGGCCCTGACATACTCAATCTGCCTTTGCTGTGGTTTGTATCATCATAACTTCATGCTAGAAACACACCTCTGCTTTCTTGGGCCTTTTGTTTTCTGCCTAATTATTTCCAATTTGTCCCTTCCAGTGTTGTTTCTCCTCTAATTTTCACTCAGGAGGTGTTTTCCTTTCTTTGCTGCTTTGTTCCATAAGCACTGTTCTCACATCCCCGCTCTGCAGCCCTTTTAATCTCTCTGAGAGCAAAGTGATGCATCATCTGAGACTTCTGTCTGTGATCCTCATCAGACAGACTGCAAGATGAAGTCAGAGGAACAGAGGGATGTGCACCTTGCAAAAGCAAAAACTTTCGCAAATTTTTGCTAAAGACAAAGGGTTCCAAGTATGAGCAACTCTGTCTTTTGAGATTCACTGGTCAAGGGAATGCAAATCTGGAGGTCTATTCTTTTGCTGCCCTTTTCAGCATAAAGTGCCCTTTGTTTAATGCTGTGTTCTAATGAAGAAAATTCCTTTCTTACAATGTTGCCTGCAGTAGGATTTATCATCACATGGAAACAGTGCTATGTGCTAGGAAGTTGTGGAAAGAGGAAGTGATATTTATAGAGCAGATGCTAAATGAACTGCATACATTAACCAAAAGACAGGATATACTTCAAACAACATCACATGCTGCTGTTATATTCATTGAAGTTTAACCACTGTAAGGTACATCCTCAAAGGTGCTGTGAATGGTCAGTCCAGAGTGGTGGTGAACTGCCTGACTTTTGGGAAATCAAATGGGAAATCAAGGCTTTATCCACCCCAGAACAGAGTAAAGGTACCACACAACTGCTGTGTGAATCACAGGATGGCCTGGGCTGGAGGGACCTTAAAGCT
>WAAG01015834.1:1398-35220 GCA_013390105.1 Tichodroma muraria | reverse complement strand
CTTGAGAATAGTTTCCTAAAAAGGCTAAATCCTTTATCTTTAGCAGATACTATTCTTCCAAACACCTGCCCAGGGACAACTGCTTCAACCCACCCCTACCTAATTTCCACTAATAAACTTTGCTCTGGTGCTCAGTAAAAGGACTGTAATTCAACCATCTTGTTTACATTCTGCCCAATTTCTCATCTGTTTAGGATTAGCAATGATGTGCTTCTGTTAAATAGCAAGATTTATGCCAGACATTCCTACCACTCCTTGTACAGTAGTGATAGTCATATTCAAAAGAACAAAGGGAAACTACTCCAGGTTATCCCAAAAAATCAACATGGAATTGCTGTCATCTAAGCTGAGTAACTGTCCTAGCACACTGCCTCATCCAGCTCTTCTAAGTGACCCTGTCCTCAATCAGCTCCAGAGGATTTTCAGTCAGACACATTACATTCAGAACTGGTATTTATGAGTTACAGAAATAAACACCTACTACAAGTTTTTACACATCTGAAGTTTGCATTTCAATTACATTATTCTGATGCATCCTAACTATCAAGATAAGAGATTCATCTTTCATCTTTACAATGCCAATCAAGGTTACCTGGATGGGCGTCAAGAGGTCTTTGGAAAGAAAAACACATTTCTCTTCACCCAGGTAGCGCACTGAAACCAGTGATCCCATTCCAGCTTTGTCCACTAAGGACTTGTAGGTCTAAAAAAAGTGATAAACATGTCCTCAGAAACAGAGTAAGAAGATCTCATCATTCATCATTTGCATTTAAAAAATTACTTTAATTTTTCTTCTATTTCTGTTAAGTTAGCACATCTACACGCAACTCTTGAAAACAAAGCCAGTTTCCAATGCAACTTCTAACAGACACCTAATGAAAGTTACTTGAAAATACTTTCATATATCAGCATGAATTAGGAATTCAGTGCAGGTGGCTACCATGAGCAATTAATCATTCCACATGAAGAATTTATTAATACAATAATCCTAATTGCAGATATATTACTAATAAACCCCCTTATGGTAGACTGGGGAAATAACTCGCAAATCAGTGAATAGCTGCAGCATAGTTTAAATTTCTCAAAACTCATGCAACACAGATAATACACTGAAACCTTGATTTAGGCACATATGATGATTTGAACAGCCTCATAGTTGTTGTAACACTGCAGTGCAATGATGTAGTTATGCTCAGGTATACCAAAGGCTTTAAGAACAGACAAGAAACAAATTTCCTTTAAAAGCTTCTGAATGCCTCCTAATGTGTTAACTAAATTTTCTCTAGTGACACTAGCAGATCTGAGAGGACAGGCACCAGGAGCCTGGAACAACAGAAGTGGCAAGAGCAATTCCTCCCTACCAGAAAGGTGTAATTGTGCCCCATTTACAAAAAGGAAATCACTCTAGATAGGAGAAGGCAGCCTTTCTTTGATCAGTCCTTTAAAAACCCAAATAGATATTTTTCCTTGTCTTCACCTCAGTTAGGACAACCCTGGCAGAGGGACAAAAGTCTCTCCAGGAGTAACTTGGCATTACAAGATTTCTACAAAGCTACTCCATCAGAAACACTCTCCCATATACTTGAACCAGTAAGCTGTGATCAATAGTTTCAAATAAATTAATCCACATGCCTCTTTTGTGACCTCTGCTTTCCTGTCCTGTGTGATGATAAAGGGAGAAAAAGTCTTTTGTTGCCAAGGCAAGATCCAGGACTGGCCTACATTTGATCCTGCATCTTTCTTCGCTAAATGAGCTTTGAAACGTGTACCCTGCATGAACTGTCACATCAAACACTTCAGGAGTAAAACCTTATGCCAAAACTGAAGACAAGTATCTTCAGTTCAGTAAGTTCCAGTAAGAACTATTCAGACACTTGGAAATGGACAACTACTAAGTTTAAATATCAAGGTTTTCAGAACAATCTGTCAGCAAAATCTACCAGAGGAACTGCTGATATTAATGCACAGCCCAGGAAATAAAATTAAGGATTTATATCTCCACTTCCTCTCCCATTCTATTGGGTCCTACTTCCAATAAGTATCTGCTTAGATTGACTTTGCTTGAGAAAGAAAGACCAGCTAAAATGCAGCAATATGAATTACAACGCACACTTCATACCTAGCAAAACTAATAGTATTAAAACACAGACTACAGCTTCAGCATAATCCATGTTCAGCAAGTTTACACGTCTGCATCTTCACTTATCTCACTACCTTCTTGAGCAGCAATATCCAAAGTCGGCAAGTACAACTATACTGGCTGAATACCTTCAGAAATGTTCCCTGTTCATCTCCCCTGGCTAATTTGCCTATTCAGCCATGCATAGCAGGTACAGAAAGCTTAGTTCTCTCCTTGTACAGTATAGCTCAGCTTTTTGTATGTAGAAATTTAAATCTAACAAATCATTCGTGCCAGGCAGGCATCATGTCAGAGTAATCTGAATTATTTTTGTGTCAGGATCAAGAATCACTGTAGCATTAACTTGAAGCAGAGTCAGAAACAAAAACACAGGCTATCCTTAGAAACCTATTATTTACACTTTTTCTCCCTATTCTTAAGATGAATTTCATGGAAGAAGAAACAGAACACAAGACTAGAGGGAGAATGAATTAACAATGTAAAGAACAGTGGTTTGATAGAGAAGCAAAGTCGTAAAAATACGTCATTGTGTCCAACTTCAAATGCTGATGAGATCTGTCAGCTCAAACTGCACAGAGAGATTTTCTCCCTTCCCAAGACACCCAGGAACAAGGCTGCACTCAAATTCACACTGGTGACAATGCTGTCCCCAGAAGGTGGAACTGCAGAACCAAAGTGAGTCAAGCCAAGAGTGTACTTGCCATTGCAGGCCACTGGACAGGAGGCATGGACTGGGTTTTTCTTTCAGCCAGCACCAGCTTTTGCTCTACCAGGAATGCTATCATCATCCGGCTGTAGACTTCTATCCATCTTCGCTTCTCCCATGATTCATCATCAAATTCTACACAAATCTACAGAAAAGAAGCAAAGCAAATGAGTGACTACCTATAAAATTCAGAAACATTCAACATGGAAAAGATAAAACCACCAATTTATTCAAAAATAAAAAAATCATTAAATGTACTTATAATTCCAGTATGATTATTGCCTGTCACATAATCAAGTAATCACTAGAGTATCCAAGGTTGATCCAGTATTTCATAAATAACAGTCAATGTTAACTAGTTCATCATCATTACTGTCACATAAAATAATAGTATTTACATTTAACTTTACAACTTCCCATTTCAAAAAGTTTTATGCTACTCAAGGATAGTTAAATATGTTAACACCGTCATGGTGTTTACAAGCAGGGAAAAATATGTACACCCCCCCCAAAAAAGTCCACTAAAACTAAAGGGACTGCCTACAGTAGTGGCACATGGATTTTCCACAAACTCTAGAGCACTGGAATAAACAAGCTGGTTTTTCTCCAGAAACATTTTAAAAATACCAATAACAAAGAATAACTTCAGCCAATTTATTGAAAGCATAAATGACAGTAGGACAGTAAAGGTGATCAAATTAGGTAATGTGAAGAAGGTTACTTCCTGACTGCTTTTAACTGCTATTTGTTCTTAGGAATTTCAGAAACAACTATGCAGATTTTTCAAAAGGAAAACAATTTTATGGCAAAAATATGATGGCTTGACCAATGTCTTTGGGATACCATTACCCTAATTTCAAAGGCAACATGGGAGATCAGCAAATTATTGGGAAAGACCATAAGCACAACTTGGCCTAAATACAGGAATTGGAACATCTTGGTAGAGGACTCTACTCTTGGAAAAATCATTCCCTCTTCCCAAAGAATACAGAAATACAGCCTAAATACATTTAACAAACAGCACAGAAATCTCAGTTGAGTGAATCTCAAACATTTCCTGGTGTTTTATTGTGCCTCTCAAGGGGAAGGCAAGTGAAAACAGGCACACAAACAGCATTACCACAGCCAGGAGTCACAGAACTAATGGGTGCAGAAATGAACTTAGTAATTTTGAGGTGCACAGAAACAATGAAAGAGATAAGCAAACAACCAGAACCAGAATGGCTTGATTTGTCTACTGCATCAACACTGCACACACAGGAAAACACAATTGAGAAAATAATTTCAACAGTAATTGACAGCCCTTTTATACAAAATAAAAATTGAAATAAATACTTCTACTCTTCTACAGGAGAAATACTTAATCCCCCCCTCTGTCCATTATCATTTCGGGTCTATCATGAATCCACAGAGCTTTGAGAGGAAAGGAGATGGGATGTGTTTAAGTACAAAGCTCTGCACCCCTCCATTGCCTACTCTGCAACTTCTTTAACACTTCAACTGGAGAACACATCAAGTCAATCGCTTCTGGCAGAACCGTAACCAGCTACAAAGCTCACAATAGAGTCCCCATCAGCACCTGCTTCTCCTTTGCAGAGAAAAGTCCCTAAGAGTTTCCCGAACCACGAACCTCCTCCTCACGACCAGCACGGCACAGGGCACAGCCCCGCGCCCAAAAATGGACAAAGCTCCACCCCTGCCGCAGAGCCACAACAACAAGCTGATAACAAAGTTTACACTTTCAAGAAAGAGTTACAAACATCCAAAGTTTCGTTTTGTTTGACAAGGGGCGCTTCTTCAGCTAATCAGAGGTCACTAAGTTCTCATGACCAAAAAAGAGGAAACGAGACGGTTAAAATGGAAAGACGGTGCTGTTCCTGCTGACACAGGACAGCCATCAAAGTCCTCTGTAGAAACAAGCACAGCGTTCAAGATGACGCAGCTACAACGGAGTTTTGTCCTTGGGGAGTAAGCGGCCAGTCTATACTCTAGTAATGCCCAGACATGGCTGAATACTTTCAATGACTACAGTGGCCAAATAAAGCCCCTTAACAACTTCACAGACAAACCCTAAACATAGCTTGACTTCCACACAAAATACACAGCTAACCTATTACACCACGCCTGCAATAAGTATGTGCTCAAAAACCCACTTGGTAATCATTAATAAGAAGAGGCCACCATGCAAGAAGAGTCCGACAGACCTCCAACACAAGGCATGAATTTGGTATGACTTTTAAACCTAAGTACTTGTTCATGACCAGCTGCTCCAAAGAGCAGGAAAGAAAAGTCACTAATCCCAACAACACTGCAGGGTTTCAGTTTCAACTCTGGGGGCAAAAATCTGTTCACAGCTGGCAAGACCTTAAACCACCTTTAGGAAATAAACCACAGGCAGAGTAGGTGCGGCAAAAGCCTGCTTTTCAAAATGCCGGTGGAAGAAAGCACATTTATAATTAGTTAGAGATAATTTGCGGCATTAGTACAAGCACACCGGCGGCTTGGGCAGGGGTGCACGTTTCCAAACGTGTTGTCCAAGACGCCGCCGTCTCCCCCGGGAGCAGCATGTGCACACACGTGCACACACACCCACACCAACTTCCCCGGTCACACTCTCGATTTAGCAGGTCTCTCTGAAAGTTCCCGGTTACCTTCAGGTCTTGTTTGGATATGTCCGTGTGTGACACAGCCCGGATCCTGCCCGACTTCCAGGGCCATTCCGAGATGAGGCTGGCGTCCCACGTCCTGTCCTCCTCCTCCGACAGGCAGAGGAACCTCTTCCCTACGAGCAGCGACCAGCTCCCCTCGAGCCTCAGCACCATTTTAACTCATCGGGAGGCCTTCAGCGAGGAAAGCGACGGAAGGAGGAGAGAAACACACAGGGCAGGGCGGTGAGCGCTTCCTTCTTCCTCTCCCGGCCGCCCCCCCCCACTTCTCCAGGCGGCTCCAGCCGGACCCCCACAGGTCGCCTCCCGCCCACGGTCCTATTAATCACTACTCGGCGGGGGTGGGTGGTAGGAAACACCAGAAGGAATTTCCAGAATGGCTGCAGCGCAGCTCACGGCCATTCCCACCCCCGCCGCCTCTTTGTTTCCTCCTCTGAGGAGCCAGAGCGCCGGGCGGCAGCCGAAGGGAGGGAGCAGGCGACCAGGCCAAGCTCCTTCCGCCTCACCAACACCCCGGCCTGCCCACCCGGGCAGACCTCCAGCCCTGCCCCAGCCCTCACCTGCTCCCTCCCGGCCCCGCTGCCGGCGCACCCCGCAGTCACACCGGGCACGGGTCCCGCTCCCCTCCACCCCCCCGCCCCGACCGCCGTCGCGGCCAAACGACACTGTCGGCGCCGCGCCACGCACACGCCCCCTCACCCGTGCGCGCGCCCCCGTCCCGCGCCCCTATTGGCTGCGCCGCGCCAGCAGGGCGGGGCCAGCAGCGAGTCTCCCGCCGCGATTGGCCCAGAGGGGCGGGGCCCGCGCGTCCGGTCACACCCCCGAAGCCGTTGCTCAGCAGATGGCGGATAAAAAAATAAAAGCGATATATCCTTCCGCTTGAGCTTCGAGGGAAGGAGTCCCTCGGGGGCAGCCCGCAGAGCGCCCGCAGCCGAGCCCCGAGGGAGTCACGAAGGGGCTTTGGGCCGCGGCGCCTCTCTAGGTCCGGGTTCCCGCTTCGGGAGCGCCGGGCCTCCAGCTATAGGAACTGCTTTCAGTGGCGGCGGAGGGATCGAAGCGAGGCCAGAGAGCGTGATACGGTCCCTTATACGTGCGGCTCGCGGCGTACTCAGATATAGCACGGGGGGCGGTGGCACCTGCGGGGCGTCTCCGCGCATGCGCGCGGGGGCGGGACCAGCACCTGCGGGAGACCCAGAGGCGGCCATCTTGTCATGCTGGGGGGAATGGGGGCAAGCGGGCCCTGCGGGGCAGGGGACAGGGCGCAGGTTGAAACATCACAAAATAGTAGTGTCCTCGAGGTTCCTGTGGAGAATGGCAGGCTGTAGAGGCGCTCCAGTTGTGGTTGATGGAGGTTGTGTGGTTGCATCTAAAAGCAAATGGCTTCCAGCAGGTCACACCTTTAACATGAGACCTGTGTGTCCTTACAAATAACAAGGCAAGATGGCAGAATCATAACTGGTTTGGGTTGGAAGGGTTCTAGTGCCTCACTGCCCTCACAGGGAAGATTTCTTCCTTATATCGAATCTAACCCTTTTGCCTTTCAGTTTAAAGTCGTTCCCAATGAGAACCAAGGAGTTTAACAGAGAATGTGACATGATCTGGGAGATGGTGTTCAGCAGTGACCCAAAAAGACACATGTACTCCTCTACCGTAAGACTTTCCCCCGAGAGCATGTGGGAGGAAAAGACCAAAAGTGCAGAAAGTACCCAAGGCAAAGAAGCTGTTGACTCATCCAGCTTACTAAAACCTCACAGTGCTCAGCTTGTGCCTTCTCCAGGGTTCCTTCCATCATCAGAGGTGTCTGAGCTTCAAAAACCCCCATCAGAGAGCAGTGCAATATTCCTGCCATGCTGTGGTGTCATCCTCCATTTTCTCCAAGAATCCATTTACACGCTTAAAATGTGTGCTTAAATGTATTTTTAGAGCCTTTCCAACCAATTTGCCTCCACTGATCATTTGCCTACTACATTTAAATAAATACATTCATGTATGAAATCAAAAGGCATAAAAATTCCTCACGTGCCATAATGAGGAAATTACTCTCGACTCCATGGAAATCAGTCCAATTTCTTTGACAACTGTAGGGAATCTCCAATGATTTCTATCAATTACATGAACTTAGTAATTGCTACAGTTTTCAACAGGGAGAAAGAGAAGAAATAAAAATGAATAATAAAAATATGATAGATCAGCATCCACGTGCAGTCTGAAGAGCCACTTGTTAGCTGTCTCTGAAAGAAAAACCAGGTATGTTTGCTTCTCAGATTTAAATATTTACTATATAGACCAGACTTGCAAGGTGGAATTTGTAATAAGATCATATAAAGCAAGCTAGATGTGAAACTACCAAATCATTTGTTTCATCGTAGACTTTAGGCTCGTGTAGCAGCAGCTGTACAATTGGCACATCACACCTTTAGGTGTTGCATAACCTCATTATTTAAAGCCCTTAGATTTTCTGCAGAGAGAACACTTTGCCTCAAAGAGCAGATGATTAATACATGCAGGAAGAAGAATGTCAGGCTCTAATGAAGCAGTATTAGTCAATGCAATAGATCAAGCTGTTGGTAGCACTCCAGTTGCCTAATAGTATTTTTTTTCCCATTAGCCTCAGAATAAAGGAAGGCTTTAAGGAGAGATTTGAATGACAACAACGTGAGTTTAGTGAATGAGGAGCTCCCACACACAGAAAGTGGCATGGAGGTTGGTCAAAGGTGTTTTAAAATTTAATGTTTTGGCTAGGTCCTGGTCTAGAAGTCTAGGTACAGGGTGACATAGTCCATGAATGCCCTCAAAAATGAACTTACATAGGAAAGGATGCTAAAAGATGATGTGATGAAAAAGCAG
Source organism: Tichodroma muraria (assembly GCA_013390105.1). Classification (NCBI taxonomy): domain Eukaryota; kingdom Metazoa; phylum Chordata; class Aves; order Passeriformes; family Sittidae; genus Tichodroma; species Tichodroma muraria. Next base: position 26,861 of record WAAG01015834.1, on the reverse strand, counting down.
CATTCTGAATGTCCATAAAATTAATTGGCAGAGACCAGAAGAGAAGATGGAGAAGAAGACAGAGCACAAGTTGACAGAAGCCTGCACAAAACTCAATCTTCCAGGGTACAAACAAGCTTTCAAAGTCCTGAAAGAGTAGAGGTAATCAAACCCCAGGGGCTAAGCAAAAGCCACATAACTGAAGGCTTTTTGCTTTTGAAACAGAGAAGGTCATTGGCTACCTGCTTCCCTTCCCTTGCTTTCCTTTCCCTTGAAATTAAATATGAAGGAAATATCTTTCTTAAATTATCTAGCTTCTTTAAAAGTTACAGATTAAAGTTAACCGGTAAAGTCTTGGGTCAAAAAGTGAAATACATAAAATTTAAATTTATGACTCTAAACATCTCTGAATTGGCTACATCATTTAAGAACTTGTTTCTCAGTTTTACAGCCATACAATACAGGGGAAAAGTACTATTGTTTTTCTTAACCGGTTATTTTATCACCACTCTCAATAGTCTCCACAAAAACTAATGTCTGTTAGAAATATTTTGTGTGTATATGCCCACCTTCAGTGTTACAAGAGAAGCATCAAAATGTTCATAAATCAGTTTCAGGCTAACCCTGTGATAAGGGCACAGGTGCAACTGTCTCACTCTGCATTGTTTACCTCTGAAAAACACAGTGTCTGTTGAAGTACCTGCAAAACAAAGTGGTGCAGTAAATAAGTAGGACTGATTAAACCTCAAAACAGCAGGTTTCAGCCTGTTCTTCTGACTGCAAGAAGTCTTGAGCATAGTTTTTTCCAGCTGGCCCTACTTACTGAGTTGAACTGGTAATAGGTAAGCCTTTTTTTGCTCCTACATGACAAAGGAGTAATCTCTGCAAACAGCTATTTAAACAGTAACTTCAGAACACACTTGAATAAATTCTTCCTTTCAACCGCCATTAAATAACAGAAAAAATTCTCTTGTGTGGGTTATCACTAGGATAAAAGCAGAAGAGGCTTTGAGGTTTGAATTTAATTATTTGAACTTAACAGTTCAGTTTAAATTGGAATTTAGCAATAAAACTCAATAGCCAATTTTATGCCTAAACAATTGCACATTCAGGCATTTACGCCTACATCTCCGCATATAAATTCTGGATGTGCTATTCAAATATTTGTGCTTGAAAATTGGCCTCCCACTACCTAGAGGTATTTGATGTCACAGATGCTTTACAAGAAAGGGATGTTTCAGTCAGAGAAGGGGCTGTAGGTTACATTAACTGTCCTTGCACCATGTTCTCCAAATATGTTTTCCATACGAGGGAGCAGACTGGTTTTTGGGGCTCTCCTGTATTTCCAGGTTAAACCTACAAGTGTATGTGCAGCTACAACAAGCAATGATCAGTGCAGATTATGGACCTGTTTTTTTAAAATCTCTGCTGTGGCAACATTTATGGGTCTTCATTCTCAACTGAAGGCCCTCTGAATAGGGGGCTGTACAAGCATGGAAGAGGAACATGGAGTCCTTTATATTCTAGTGATTAATGATGGAGGTGTAAGAATGTGTAATTAGAGTTGGAAGTGCTTATGGTCAGGCTATGAAACCGCCAGCTGTGCTGACAGCATGGTGCCAATAGCACCAGGGCTGTGGGTTTGATCCCACATGATCCCACATATGGGACATTCACTTAAGTGCTGCACTTGGTGATCCTTGTGGGTCCCTTCCAACATAGAATATTCTGTGAACTGGAAGCAGAGTTTTGGGAGAAAACCCATTAGCTCATTTTTCCAGTATGTCTTGAGATGTGGTACTAAAGAATGAGCGAAAACTACCTGAAACTTTCTTATTCAGTATCAGCAAACTGATGTAGTTAAATTACACCTTAAGTAGCTAATGTAGATCAGTCAGTACTCATATCCTAGCTCTAGTTACAGCAGGAAAAGATAAAAGCCTGTAGGAGCTCCTTACTCAGTACAGCCTCATTCCCTCAGCACACCACACCTGGATCAGCTTTGCAAGAGTGGCAGGACTGGTTCCAGGTCCTTTTTTCAGTGGTTATCTCTTTACCGTAAGTTAAAATAAAATAGTTCATGTCTTACATTAGTTAATATTTTCTCACTGTCTGAAGCTGAAGGAAACACATATTTTGATACAAAGTACATTTTAATTTTATGCAATTAAGTTTACTTGCTGAAGGAAAAACTCTATGAGAGACACTGACCTACTCTTTTCCACTCCCATACATATTCTGCAGTGGGGAATGTCTTTTGCTAGTAATGAGTTAGTAGGACTTCAATTTTTTATCCAGACTGTAGAAACAGGAAATCATGAGAGGACTCTTAGGATGATAAATCAGGATCAATTATTAAATTTTAATTGACTATTAATTTAACATTTAATTATTTAATTGTGTGTTAAGTATTATCTGGGGATTGGAATTAGATATTAAATTTTGCAGATTAATTCTAAGTTAAATTAGTATTTATAGAAGAGTAATGCAATAACCTTTACAAAGTAACCATGAACAAACATTAGACATAAAATGTGGTGAGTAATTCCATGCTGGTTTTGTTTTTCCTTGACTGCTTCAGAGGAAGAAGGCCTATTGTGGAAGAAAAAAGCTAATGCCTTTGCCCTCAGGTATTAATACATTATCAGTTAATAATTCAGAGGGTTTGGGGTATCGTTCTTTAATAAAAGAATGCAAATCAGTATTATCTTGATGGATATATTTGAACTGCATTGTAGAAAAATCACCTCCACAGCAGGAATGTCTTGGTGATGTAAAAAACGGAGACATTGGAAGGTGGGTAAAGAGATACAGTGAACTTTAAGAAACATTGTTTAATGATCTGAGGAAAGTTTTCTTTGTCAATTAACCTCCAGAAGCCTCGCAATACTTGCAATACTGCAAACAGAACATGTTACTCGTATTTTGCTACTTAATAATGTCCAGGCTCTTCCATCCTTGAAACAAAATAACCTGGCTTTGGCAGAGTTAGACTTCCCACCATTCCCTGCCAGTGCCAGAAGGATTCTCGTAGCTAATTTCAAGTGTCTCCTGCTCTTCCTTTTAAACAGATCTGTTTTGTGATAGTGTCTTCCCTTCGGAGAAAACTTGCCTTTCTCTTGTGGATCTGACAGATTTCAGCAGCTTGGGCTGCTGGGCATGTGGAGGTGTCAGGTCAGTGAGTCCTAGACTGGAGATAGAAGTTGTTCTAATTTTGAATTACCTTGCTATGTACTTTTCTAAGAACATTTGGACTAATTCACTCTGCTGCTTTTGATTATTCAAATCCACATCTTGGAAGTTCTCTTTCAGCCTCTGTAAATTAATGCAGTTTTTGACAAAATAGTGAATACACATTTGAGAAGTAGTGATCATCAAGTTACAAGTATGTGCAATTTGGACTAGAACTTTGACTCTCCTTGGATGTGTATTCACTTAAAAAAGAGGATCAGCCTTTTGACTGGAGGGAGGACACACTGGAGAGTGATCTCAGTGGGTGGTTGTATGTGCATGAATTTATTGATGGACTGCAAATCCTTCCACCCCCTCAGAGAACACCAGCTCTCTTGTCTCTGGTTCTTCTGTCCTGTCACTTACCAACTCACCCTTGAACTGGAGTGATGGATATATTGTGTGCTTTACCTGCTACTGCAGTAACTGATTCCAATGGAAAAACACAGTAACTTTTCACTTCAAGGGTCAACTGAGAAATAATTCCTTTTAATAATTCCTTTCTTTTTTTTTTTTAATTCTGTATATTGTGCTGATACAATATTAACAAATCTAAAGTAATGTATCACTGAAGCTAAAAGAATAATAAATTAATAAAGTGAATGATTAAGAAATATTAAGATACCAGATATTAGTGAATATAGAACTGGGAATATTTAAAGGTTATATATCGCTAAATGTGACCTAGTTGATACAGCACAGAACTGGGAGCCAGATCTGGAATCTGTGTCATAAGGCAGATCATTTAATTTACCTCATTTCTCTGTAAATGGGGAAAACAATAACCGTTCTTATGAATTGCTTTGTGTTGTGCACCTGAAAGATGATGAGTATTATAGCTATTAATTAAACATTATTTTAATCTTCAAATTTACTTCCCCTGTTAAATTTTGATAAGTGTTTATGCTCCCTCAATGCCAGAGAGGAAAAAAACCATGATTGTGAAGAAACTGCTAAGAATTTCTCCCAGAAGATATTTAATATTAAATTAAGATAAGTTTTAGATAAAGGAGCAATGCAAGAAATAATATGTGAGAGTTGAAATTTTGAATAAAATATATTCAAAACAGAATCAGAGCAGCTGACACCTCAGTTCCATCAAACTGGCTCCCACCCTGCCAGTACCATCCATCCAGAAATTTGAAATAGACACTGTTATTTCTCTTTAGCTTAAAGCAAATGTACAATATTGCTTAAAAATAGGTACAGCTGTAGGTTACAAATTGTTCCTGTTGTTCTCTCAGTGTCAGCTCTCCTGCCATGTGCAGAGGTCTCTGCATCTCCACCCAGCCTGGGAGAAGGGGCATTGGGCAGTTCTGGGGCCACTGGGATTGCAGTGCATGCCGGGCTGAAGCCTGCAGTGCAGCTGGGCATTGGTTCTGGCCCTGGTAATTAAATCACTCACTGTATTTGTCATTGTAAACTACTTAGTGATTTTCTACTCCTCTCTGTAAAGTTCTCTAAGTCAACTACATGTCAGTGAAACTTTAGAGTGTCTTTTCTCTGGCCTCTCTTCGCAGCTGTCAGAGACTAATGGCTGCTCTCCAAACCCTAGGCTTTGATGGTGGAGGTTTGTGCCTAAAATTAAAACAGTGGTTCTAAAGCAGATTCCTAACTTCAGTAGAACTAGGAATTTCATCCACTGATTTAAGAGGTCATGTCAACCTTGTCTTCTTGTAAGAAGATTGCAATCTGTCCTGTCTCTCATCTCTTCTGAAAAGCATAAGAAGGTAAATTTGAACTTTTTTGGCTTCCCAATATCTACTGCCCTAAATAGCACATTTGCAATTTTCTCAAAAATGGAAATGACATTTTTCAGTTTCCTATGCAGAAAACTTCTGCTGTGGCATAGATTTCTATTGCTGCTTTTTACTCTTATATCCTATGCACAGTTTATCACATAATAAAATTTACAGCTTCAATTTTCTAATGAGAATATAAGAAACACAGCCACGTTACATCCAGGCTGTCTCTGTTGCCCAACTGTGCTGGAAACTTGGACATATAAACAATGAAGAATAGCTCAAAACCTGTATGTTTACAGGTTGGGGTAACTGGAGATGGATTTGTTTCAAGAGCATGTAGGGAAATATTTGAGGTGATTGAGATAATTAGCAAGGCTGAAAATGATTTTATAAATGCGGTATTGGAAAAAAAAATTAGCAGATCATTGGAGGACTGAATTTTAGCAGCATGGTTGTATGTCAGGTGTTGGGTTTCCTGACTCACTCCATGAGATGATTAGCATTGTGCCTCTGGTTGCAGCAGAGGTTGGATGTATCTCACTTTGTATAACATGTAGGTCACAATCTGCCAGCACAGAAAGTATGCATTTAATGAACTTCATCCACCAGCAGGCATCTCATTGTCTAAGCCTACTCTGCAGGGAGTGAAGACAAGCATCTCCAGAAGGAGATTCATACTAAAATAGATGTCTAGAATAAGTGGGACAAATTATCCCTCAGAGATGTCTGATCTTTCTCGTTTGCTGTAGAGGTCTGTAATTATTGACTGGTGTTCTTTCTGCTAAAGTAAATGCTGAACTAGAGACAAACATGAAGTGGGGTGGTATCTGTGCTACTCTGGTTTACAAATTGTTGCCCAAATTAGGCAGGCATTGAAGTTCTGGGGGTTTTTTTCTGTGTCAGAAGCTGCTGCAATGAATGCTGGTCTGAGGCACTAATGAGCTGATGAGGAGTACAATGTATGCTCAGCTCTCACAGGTTTCCTGTGGTACAGGTGACCTTATGATCATTAGAAGAATAATGTCTATAGACAGGAATCACAGGAACTGGTTGTGGTGTAAAGGATCTTTTAAAGAGGGAGAAAAATGAAACCTTTTTTCTTCACGTTCATTATTTTATCAGACTAGTTTAAACACATGTATTGTTTTTACATAAAGAGTGCAAAATAATCACGACAAGCTATAAAATATACATATAAAAGTTACAGGTGGTTCAGAATGTTTATATCTGATTATTCCATAGTAGTGTGTTAGACATGCTACAGTGCAAAGGAAAGGACTGTAGGCTTTTTTGCTCCCCAAATGTATTTTTGTAAACTCTTTCAAAGTCAGCAAAACATGAGTAGTGAAAATGGAGCTTTAACTGGCCACAGAAATGTCTCTTTATAGTCAGCCTGTTAGCATGGGAGAACTGGCTGTGCTGTGATTGTTAGGACTTTATGAGTAGGTTGTACCAGCCCATGGCTCAAGGAATGCTGTGTTAAAGCACGTCTGGGAATAGTGCTACTGGTTCGCTGTGTGGAACTGGTGTTATTACTTAACCTCTTTGCACTTACATTTTCACCTCTGGGATTAACAAATATTTACCCACCTTTGAAAGGTACCTTCTGTTCTCCAGAGAAGTGCTGAATAAATACAGGGTGGTATTACCCTCATCAGCAGGTAATCCTGTTAATCTAGCATACACTCTCTGTCTGTGTTGAATATGTTCCATGCTACTTGATCATTGCAGTTAGATTAATGAAGGGTATTACAGGGATTAACTCTTAAGTACTGGCTGCAGCTGCCCACCATGTGTGTTTACCATAATACAAAGCCAAGGTTTGAAATCCTCTTGCCTATAGCAAATAGAAGGAAAGCACTTGACTTTTGCAGAAGCAATTTTCCACCCAAAAGAACAACGTCTTATCCTAAGAGGTTGTAACACAACCTGTTGCACAGTGCTCTGATAGCTGCTGTGCTGCTGGCACCCGGGGAGACAGCTTCAGTGCTAAGACAGCTTCAGATCTCTGCCCACCACACCACTTTTACAGAATTGTAAGGGTAAAACTGTGTCATTTTTCACTGCACTGTAACTGCTACAGGTCACAAATTCATGTCTAGACTACCTTATAAAATATTATTGGAGATGAGGTCCTCCCCAGTGTAATGCAGGCTCAAAGTTGGCCCTGCTTTGAGCTGAAAGTTGGACACAATGACCTCCAAGGGCTATTTGTAACTCAGTTGTACTAAGTCAGGTGTAACCTCAGCAGCATGGAGCTTGGCATGAGTTGAAAATCATCCCCTGGGCTTCTGAGGACATTCCTGTGTAGCTGCCTCAGAGTAAGCTCTGTGTTGCTGCAGCAATGCCTTTATCAGCAGCACCCTGACCGGTGTCAGGGTGCTTCTGGGAGGACCATATGATGTGCTGGCACACTTCCCAAGGGATATACATCCTCAGTGCTGTTGGCAATGTTGGTCACTGGCTGTATTTTGTCTATTTCATTTCAGTGCCACTTGGAGATTCTCTGAGTTCTTAGAGATATGGAAAGTATTTTCAACAGAGGATGGCTGGGCTGGTGTCTGAGGGAGAAGGGAGCACAGGAAACACTGCATCACCTGCATGCATTGCAATTATGAGTCTCTTACTGGAGTATGGAGGGAGAACATGTGCTTGCAAATGCTTCATTTAGCAGCTTGAGAGGTTGGAACTTGCAGTTTTCTGGCTGGAGACTGATGGAAAATGGGGGTTGAGCACAAATGCTATTTTAAAATGATGATGACAATGCTGATTTTTTAAAGCAATTTTCTGTTACCTTTATTCTCTTCATTAGAGTACATTGCGATATTGAAGCATAGACTGCTAGGAATCCAAATATCCATTTTCAGGTGTAGCCTTTTCAAATTTTGTGCTAAGCAGATGTACTGGATCACTATTTGTGGGGAAAAACTACTATTGCTTTCCTCAGTCAGGCATGCATGGTTCAGAAATGTGTTAGAATACTTTCAGGAGCCATATGAAATATTGGGAGCTCCCCATACACAATGCCCACAGCACTCATGTTGACCTCTGTGAGCTGTAAGCAGGTACCAAGCCAAGAACCATTATCTGGTCTCATTAGTAGTGGCATTAAAGTGAGATATTGTAAGGCTTTAGAAGGGAGTAAAGTTTATAGGGATGAGGGGCCTCTATAAATAGCCTGTAGAAGGTAACTTGAAAACTCATATCACAGAGTGGTTGTGGTTTTCTTTGTCTTTTTTTTTTTTTTCTGAAGCCTTTGGTTGTTTAGTTTGGATCCTGTGGTTTTTTTCTGTTTTACTTTTGGAATGTAGCCTTTTTTGTCCCTGTGAAGACGATTAATTCTTCTTCCTAGTACCACATAATGAGAGGGAGAGAAGCAGGATGATACTGCAAGATTCTTATGTATCCTGACTGCAGAGAAAAAAATTAGTTATGTAACTTGTCTGTAAAAAGAGGCATCTTTTCCCTGTCATCCTTTCTACTTTTTCCAGAATGAAATAAAATTTGAAGTAGCTTAGTGTGGTGGAATTTCATGTTCATGAATATACAGTGTATGAGAGTGAGTGTCTTTAATATGCTTTGACACTCAGCATTTCTCTTTGCATTTGTAACTGGGGACAAAGCAGTTGTAAGGCAGTGGGTGGTTTACACACCTTGAGAGGAACAAAACGGGACACACATGGGAGATGCAGGTGTATTCTGGTGTACGGGAGGAAGAGGAAAATCCTGGCAGAAGTCTGAGAAAACCCCTGGAGAAATGAGTGCACTCACAGCGAGGTTGCTGCTCACCTGCAAATACTTCTGAGCAGCTCCTATGGGAAGGCATCTTTGCCAGCTGTGCCAGGGCAGCTCATTTCCCTCTGCCTCCCTCGAGGCTCTACACAAAACTGAAACCATATCCTGGTTTGTGCTGGGATTTAAACTGACCCAGAAGGTCAATAGCAGCCCTTTTATTAAAACTTAGCATTAAGTAGTATTTATACAGTTATTAAAACATGTTTTTACACTGCCATGTTAGCCTAGTAATTGCTTAGGGGATTTCATTTATGTGCAGGATACTGAGCAGTGCCCATGATACCAGATTAGTTGGTTGAAGGTAATTCAGCAAGGGATGGTGAAGAAGCCCACTTTGCTTTCCTCTCTTATTGCCTTCAGTTCTTTTGTTACATCAGCCTGTGAAGACAGTCTCTAGAAACTGCCAAGCTCAGTCTGCGGCATTCTCCTGACATAATTAGGGCTATGGATAGACTCCTGCACATTCCTTCTCTGTTTCCTTGAAGGAAACCTCTCTTTGGCTCACCAGAGGGGCCCCTTTCATTATTTACAGCTTCTGTTATTGTTTGTGTTCCCGTTTGCATGGTGTGGCGCCTCAGTGAAACCTCAAGGCCATGAACTGACCATATTTCTCTCAATATCTCTCTTGAGCAAACGTCATGTTCACACTGGCACTTAATTGCCTGACTCCTTTCTCTCTGTGTCTGCTTTAAGGTCAAGAACATGGTCAAGTCATCCTTCAGTACATTCACTATTGTTACCATCGTTAAACATGACACAGTAATAAAATTCAGAACAACCCATCCTTCCAGATCAAGAATGTAAGGACTGAATGTAAGGAATGTAAGGATGACACCAAAGCTCTGTGCATCTCAAAATCTCCTTCCTGGAGTTAGCTGATAATAATGGCCCAGAGGGACACACAAAAGCCAATTTAAAGAGAAACCTTCCCAAGTCTTGTCTCAATGTGCATCATCCACAGAAGCTTGCCATGGCCATTAAATATCCTGTTTTAAAGCTAAGATAAGCTTGATCTTTCTACTTGTTTCAAGTTTTGACAGTATGCCTTATTATTCAAAGTCACTATTGAAGGATTTTTGAGTTGGTTTCTATTGTTGTTTGAGGCGGGGTTTTTTGCTTATTGTAAGGGGGGGGGTGTTTATTGAATGGTTTCCATTCTTTTTACATTTTAGTTGTACACTGTCCATAGCAGGGTGTTTAGGACATAAACAGTGACAGGCCAGTGGAAAGATGGTAGCAGCTAACGAGGAGCAAGGAATCTAACCTGAGTGTCAGAAGTACTGTAATAACAGTGGTCATTTATTAATTTCTTTATTGACTTCTAAGATTGAAAAAGTAATTCCCAGTCTGAAATATAGTCTGTTTTTCATCAATTTATAAAATACTGTAAATCAAGCATTTTCTTTGTTTCTTATGTGTCCTTTCTATCTCAGAATTTTCTATGATTCTGGGGTTCTGAAACAGCAAAATGGAAAACATGCTTGTTGGGGGTTGGTTTTCTTTCTTACAGAATTTTCTCCCATACATTGCTAGGGAAACTAATTACTGGGTACTTAGGGGTACTCAAGAAAGACAAAGGAAATGGCCAAAAAATCAAGAGAGAAGATAGCAGTTGGAGCAGGGGGGAGGTGGAGGCACTTCACTTCTGTTCTTCTCGCTGGGGAGAGCTGCTTTCTTGGAGGAGATAGCGAGGCTGTTGTTGCTCTCTCTCTCTCTCTGCTGGAAGACTTTCCACCGGCACCACCGGAGCCCAGCTCGGAGTGACCCAGCACCGTCTGTTCGTGTGTGCCCGGGAATTCGAATCCTGCTCTCTCTCCCTGCTTTTGCTGGAGCCGCGCTGCCGCGGTGCCCGCGCCCGCTGCTCCTTCGCTCCTGCTCTGGTTTCCCCAGGCCGTGTCCCGCACCCCCTGCTGCTGCCGGGACCTTCCCACAGCTCCAGCTGCGGCCGCCGAGCTCCTGACACATCCCGTGCTGTGACACCCTGGGCTTTCTGCTCACCCCGGCCGCCTGTGACAGTGACTGCACCAAAAGAGGTGCCTGTGGTAAAAAGACTCACTGCGCCCTGATTCTCTTTGGTTGTTAACACCACAGTTATTGTTGTTATTTTGTTTATCTTGTTATATGCAGTATATGCAGTAGTAAAGAACTGTTATTCCCATCCCCTTACATTTTTTGCCTGAGAGTCCTTTTCAGTTTCGGGATTGTAACAATTCGGAGGGGGAGGGCTTGCATTCTCCATCCCCAGAAAGGGGCTCCTGTTGTCCCTGGCAGATACCTGTCTTCCAAACTAAGACAATGCTGAACTAGCATAATTTCTCATGGAGCTGGAGAGTCTGAAGATACCTCAGAACCACTAATGAATTAATCTAAAACACATGGATTTATTCCAAGGCAGAGGCATCTTGTACCATGTAAGAAGAGGAAGAGATGATATGGAAAGCAAAGAACAGACTTCTCAGAAGACACTTTTGATGCATGACCTCAGGTATTCAAAGGTTAATATCTGAGATACTGAGTATCAGTGACTGAGCTCTGTGCAGCAGAGTTTTGTATTTGGGTAACTGGGGCTAAACCCTCCCATTTTGGTTACCTAAAGCCAAATGATACATTCAGACATGCTGGTCTCCATGTTTTCCCCAAGCTCTGGTAGTGAGTCACTGAAATGAAGAGTGTTTCTCAGAAATCACAACTCCCAGTGCAAATGCCAGATCACACCACTTTTGAGACAAAAGAGGCATTTCTTAATCTCTCTTTGCTAGTGGCCGTAGCTCTGAAGCAGGTAATTCAATAATCAAGATGGAAATAGCAGCCAGGAAATGCTGAATGTCTCCCCATGCTTTAGCAATTCTCCCCATGGGTAGGATTAACCTTTTCCTGTCTACTCTGTATTTGTTAGTGAAGGTGTCATTTCAGAAATGGTTATTTTTCATTGCTGTGTTCAGGAGCTGTATTCTTCTTGGATTTTCACTCTAATTGTCCATGTTACCCCATTAGGTTTTCATTTATTTGTTTCTTTTGTTTTGCTTCCCAAGTAGAAATCAGGAGATAACTGACTCAAGTTATCAAGCAAGGAATCACCTATTCTATTCCAGTGGGTGGAACACCAAACATTTCTCTTTCAAGAGGCTGACTATATTTATCTATATATATGTGTGTGTGTGCATTCCTTGATGGGGTGCAGGCTATTTATTCCTGACCAAACTATCTTTTTTCTCCTGATACTTTTTAGGTGTTGTAACAATACCGCATGATGTATGTGTGCACTATGGTGGTGTGTAGTTTATTTATTTTTATATCCATTTTTGGTTTTGCCAAATGAACTTCAGCACCCAACTATCACAGGTTCTCTGTCTGATATTCTTCTCTATTCCTGAGTACATTTCTTGGCTGGGCTGTTTGCACTTCAGCTGTTCTTAAATGCCTCTGGTGTAGGTTTGATCCATCAGAGGACATAAGAGTTGTCTGCACTTGCTACTTCCTGACCTTTTCTGGATTTGGTAACAGAGTGCTCTGTGCATGTATGTCAGTGACGCTTTTGTTCTAAGAAGCCCTGGCTTGGCAGTTGTTGTTCAGCTGTGAGGCAGAGATCCCCTTTCCCTGGTGCAGAGAGGAATGAGTCTGATTACAGTAGAGCTGTTGGAGGGGTCTGACTTTTCCATGGTTGTGAACTTCTGGGGAAAAGTAGTTGCTAGGAGAAAACTGCATAGTATTTAGGACAAGGGTAGTGGCTCTGCCTTCAGTAACAAAGCTGATTTATTTTATGATTTGGGGGGTAGAAATCAGACCATCTAATGGTGCAACCCGTGTAGGATTTTTCACTGCCAAACCTTCTACAGCTAAAGCAGTTCCAAAATGTTCCATGAGCATTGGATGGCATTTCTGCTGAGCTGGCTGTATAAATTAATTCATATCTGTTCCTATGCTTTAACTCTTCTTTTGTCTCTCTGTTTTTTGGGAGTCTTTTTGTTTGTTCGGTTTGGTTTGATTTTTTATAGTCTGGATGAGGTGGTTTAGCAGCAAAGGGAAGGCTTTCTTCAAGCAAGCTTCTTTACAGGGTGCTTGGGATGTCACATGCAGAATTCATAGGCACAGAGCAGTGTGACTTGTCCTAAGACAGCCCATGAGGAGTAGTAGGGGGCATTGTCACCCTTCCACTGGTGACTCAGTGGAGCTGAACTTCTCTCCTTCACCATCTGTTTACCAGTTTGTTTCAGCAAAGCTCCCTGCATTCACAGCCAGGCTCCTTCGGTTTGCCATCACCAGACTACCTTGTTAACTATCTGTGTACATTGGAGGCTTAAGATCAGTCATCAGGTGGTGATTGTGCCAGTTGTGTACAAAGCAGCAGCACAAGAAGGGTCCATGTCTTGCTTGCCCCTGTCAGAGATTGCTGCCAGCCAGAAAAAAATCCTCAAACCTTTTTGAGGTTTGCTGTCCACAAAAGAGCAGTGGGGTCAGCAAGCGATGGCAACTAGCAGGAGTTGCAGTGAACATGGTGAGCTGGAAGAGGCTGGAAGGAGGCAAGAGTGAAAGGAGTTGATCAATAGTTAACTAATGTAAGCATGAGTTAACTATTAAGAGTTAACAAATATTAATCACAAGTCTAAGAAGCAGGATGCGCCTTGGTCTTGTCAAGATAAGAGAAACAGAATGCTCCTTGCCAAGATAAGAGAAACAAAACATACTGTCAGCAGAAAACGCTGAACCAGCCAGTGAAGGACTGCGCATGCTTCAGGCAGAAAGGTGAAAAGGGCAGAGTGAGGGGGACTGCCAGCCTTCATCGGAACGACCCCCGAGGAAGACTCGGAGTCTTCCTCAGTGCGACCACCAGAGTACACTGCGCTTGCGCGTCACATGTGCTAATGATACTAATGACTTCCGAAAAGTAGTTTGTATAACCACTCCCATCCCAAGGAATGTAATGATTATGCATGAAATTTAACCATATTTGTGCTGTGTAAAAGTGCTGGGTGTACGTGTTAGAAGGAGCGATCCCCAAATACCCACCTCACTGAGTCAGTCTACCTGAGGTGACTCAGCGCAACGTTGGAGCGAATCAAGAGGACATGAGGCTGAGTTATGATTTGAGCACTAAAACGTTTTGCTGCAGCTTTGGGTGTTGTCCTCTGTATTATCTGCCTTTATGATCCAATATCTTCTCTTGTTGGTCCCGGAAATATGCAGCAAGTACTATGTTTGAAATATGCAGCAATTACTAAGTGGTAAGTTTTGTGTAGTGTGGTGATAACACAAATATTCTTGCAGAGATATTGTCCCTTGTACTTGGTAATATCCCATCATTAACTGAAACAATGCTGTGGATTGTCTGCCAACATGCAGTCTAAAAGCTCACACTAAATAATCCTGACACAGGAAAAATCTCGGATAACAGATTTCCAAGTACTTATTTGGCTACGATATACAAGCAAGACAGCCACAGGATGATTCACTGCTTTAAGAATTTTGGCTGGATGACCTAATGGCTTCTTTTGGAGAGAAGGCAGTTCTCGCTTAGAGCAAGCATGCCTGGAGAAGACGGCTTATTTACACTCGCTCGCTGCAGCGCACCGCCCTTGCCTTTGTGGTGCTGCACAGCAGTCAGTGCTGGCTGGAGCGATGCTGCTACTCTCGATCCTTACAGTCGCTGCGGAAAGAGTGTGTGGTGGTCCCATACCTTCAGCTGTGGCTCCCAGCCCGTCTGTAACGCAGAATTCGGCGCCGGGAGCAGAAGCGCTGCGGTAGCGCAGCGGCGGCGCGGGGCTGGCGGCGCCCTACGGGTCACAGCGCGGGGTGGAAGTTCCCCCTGCTGGACGAACAGACCCACTGCGGCCCGCGGAGCAGCGCAGCCGTGCGCGGCTTCCCCGAAATTTAACTTCTAGAGGTGCTGAACTTGAATTACGGGTCTATCTGTGCCTGCAGCTTTACCTGAAGGCTGTAGGTTGTTGGTCTGTCTGTCCTTAGACGTATTGGTTTCCTGGGGACCAGATCCAGAGAGCCGACATAAGAAAAGGTGATCCTGTCATGGAAGACTTTTGAGCTCAGCAGAAGAAAGATGAGGTGTAAGGTCAGGATGGATGGGGCCCAGAGCAACCTGGTCTAGTGGGAGATGTTCGTGCCCATGGCAGGGAGTTGGAACGAGCTGGATTTTAAGTACTCTTTCAACCAAACCATTCTATGAGAAGGGCTGGATACTGTGGACAAGGCTGTGAGGATATCTGTGGTAACCTGGGACTAGAGAAGTCTGTAACCAGCTCCTGAAACTGCTGCCTCTGGTTTGAAACGTTCAGTCTCTTCTTGCAAGAGTTCTTCCCAGGTTACTCACAATACATGAGAAATTTTCAGCATCTTTCAGCTATATGCTGTCTTGCTTGGAATGACGGGGACACTGCTGCAGATGCCCAGTCTTCAGAAAGAGCAACGTGTGTGGCATGGAGGTGAGGATCCTGCAGTGAGTGCACCCAGGGCCAGGGGTGGCTGGAGCCCTGGACCTAATGCCAGAAACAGGCCAGCTGCTCTACAGACCAACCTCCAAGTAAAGCCTGGGGCTGCTCTGGTGGCAAGCTTGAGATCTCAGGATTACTGCAAGAGAAAACCTCATCATGAATTGCCGTGGGCATGTGTGCTTCCAGTAGAAGGGAAAAACCAGAGCAGGGGAGATGATTTCAGGCAATCTAACCACGTTTGGCATGTGTCAGTGAAAGAAAGGAAAAGAACCCAAAAGAAACTTAAAACAACCTCTAGGTCAAGCCTACATATGTTGTTTTGTATGTGGGCAGCTGTTCCTCACGGAAATTGGACTTGACAGCCGTGAGACCTCCCTAATGAAAACTGATGTGGAGGAGAGATTGCTGTTTGTCATCGCTGATGATGGTGGGAATTTACCTGGATCGTGTGGCCAATACCCTTGTCTGTTGTGCCTGGACACTTTGGGAGGTGTGGTGAAACGGGGAAATCCTTCCCTTTCTATGGATCGAAGATACCCCTCGACCCCGAGCCTTAGCTTTGCCTTTCCTTTGGTGTGAACAGTCCTCAGGGTTCTTTTCCTTCGTGTCCTGCTCGGCTGCGATAGTCCAGCAGCGCCCGCGCACCTGTCCCGTGCCGCGGGTGGGGCAGGGACCCCTTCCGCACCCAAAAGCTCCGCGCACACCCCGGCGTCTCCCGCTGGGGAGTCCTGCGGGAGCGGGGAGCGTGGGGGGCTCCTCCTCCTCCCGCGGGGGGCGGCTGCGGGCCCTGCCCAGTGTGGGCGGCCGGGCCCGGCTGCGCGTTGGCTGCGGGCGGTGCCGCCAGTGAGGCTGCGCTGAGGCTGCGGGGCCGGATGGCCGAGCCGCCCGCCCCGCGCACTCGGGCGGCGGCCGGCAGCGGGCGAGGACACCGGGCGAGCCCTCCCTGCCGGGAGAGCCAGCCCTGCGGCACACGGCAGCGCCATGGTCTCATGGATCATCTCCAGGCTAGTGGTGTGAGTAGCTGCCGCTCGGCACCTGCAGCGTGTGCCCGGTGCGCCCGCGTGTCCGCGTGTGTGTGTGTGTGCGGCGTCCGCGCCGCCGGTCCCGCTCGCCCCTGCTGTGGACACTGGGCTAAATTTAGCAGGTTGTTGTCGGGGCCGGAGCGCTCGGCTGCCCGGCGGGTGAGGCAGGAGGTAGGTGGGTCAGATGGGATTTTCCAGCACGAGAAAATCACCGGGGGGTGGAGGGCAAAGCGCTGCAGCGCAAGGTGACGGGAGAAGGAGAGAGAGTGACATCGCCCGGCGCTCCGCGGTGGACGGGCTCGGGGTCCGGAGGGGGAATGGAGCATCAGCGGGTGGGGAAATGGGCATGGATTTGGGCAGCGGCGCTTTGTTACCGGGCTCGGCGCGGGGATCGAGAGGGGGCGTGGGTGAGGCGGCCGCGGGGTCTCCCGGCCGCCGCCACCGCTTTCTTCTGTCTGTTTTGCAAAAGATGTATCAAATATTCCTTTCCTCTTTGCAACCTGCCGCCCACCCTCTCAAAAGACGATCTCCCTTTAACCTGTCAGCCTGGGAGAAGAAGCGTATGGCTCTTTGCACTTGTCCTACGGCTTTTCCATGGCTGAAACCTCTAGGTGGGAACGCATGTAAAAATTCCCTGACAATTCTTCCCAGGCAACAGGGGAAAACGCAGCGAGCTCGACGTATATGTTTATCTGCCCCATTTGAGAAGAGGTTTAGTGAGAAAAAGGCATTTTTGATGCCATTTGGAAAATTCCTGGAGGAGGGGGATTACAGGCTTAAGGTGGGGCAGCAGGATGGCTGATCTTCCTTCTGGAAATGTGACTGGGGAAAGCTCATATATGGCATCAGATTAATAATTTGCCAGTTTTCTCTGTCATGTACATAGAGATGCATCTCCTGCAGATTCAGGAGGACATCTGTTGTGCTCTTAAGTTATTTTAGAGAGTCTGCAAGGGCCTGTCACTTTCTTTGTCTGAAAGAGACGTGCCATGATGTTGCACCATCAGCATGTTTCCAGAAAAACATTTTCAAGGTCTCTTTTGCCATATGAGATGAAACATCAAAAGGAAAACTCGCCTTCATCTTAGCTATGTCTCTGTATCGGTAAGACATTAAGTGTCAGATATGTAGATTTTAGGGCTCTAGAGTTGAATTTAGCCCCTGGAGGTTTGTCATCTGGATGCAGTTGCAGCTAGCCATTATTTGGCTTGCACCTCATTCTGGGAAAGAGTGTTAAATATTTAAAAGATTTAATTTGAACAGTATAACTGTGCAGATATCTTTGCCAGCAATGTGAGATGTAGAATGTATTGTCAAAAGTAGCTTTTCTTCCTTCTCTACTAGACTAATTTCCACTTTGAAAAAACCCACATTATTGTGTAACCCAGCTAATCCTCAAGAACAAAGAATGTCTACACAGAGATGGTAGTTTAACTTGTCTCAGCACATGCACATCTACGCAGATGATTTCATCTAAGATGCATGGACTGGGTAAAAATCTGATAGGGGCAGGACCTGGAGCAGTTGACCAGTCAGGTAATTAGCTGAGCACAGAGACCTTCCTGTTCTCTTCAGTGTTATTCATGTCTGAATAACATGTCACAGCATGGAATCAGCTGTGCAGAGGGCAGTACCAGTTATTTGCTATGCTTCATTTTCAGTGGCAAATAATGAATATGCAGTGTAAATATTAATTATTTAGTAGCCATAGTAATAAGTAAGAATTTTGCAAGGAAACCTAGGGCAAACCAGGCTTGGTCACCACTTTCTTTCCACTGCTGAGTGTACATCCATCCTTTAAGAATATTTTGTACCAGAAAGTGCTGGTTTGTTATGATGCCAGTAAGAAACTTGGACTTTTTATAGTATTGCTTAAAACGCCATTTGCTAGAGATAGCATAGCAAAAAAAAGAAGAGAGTATAAATAATCTCACATTCCATCAGATCCTGGAAACCCCGAGGTGTCTGACATGGAAGAGCCCTCCAGTCTGACACAGCACACCATGCAGATCTGTCTGTGGAAAGGTTCCCTTACACTTTGATCTTTTCAGCTCTCAGAGCATTTTCTTTTTATTTCTAAAGACATTTCCGTTCATCACTCCTACTGCCAGATGAAAAAGATGTTCACAAGAGAGCTTGTTGCTACACTTAGATGAAGACAAAGATGGGCAGGTGGTTTAATATCAGGTGATGAGCAAGTTGCTCCTGCATCCAAGAGGTATCCCACCACAGGCCAGACAGACAGGATGCAGTTGCAGCAAAGCAAAAATCTGTACTCATTCAGAGTAACTGTGAGTTGGATCCCTGACTCCTTGGTGTACAGTGGCCTTCAGATTAGGATCATGGCAAAGATTTATTCTATCTAATCTGGTTTCCCCATCTCATTATGAATCACTAGTTGATCTATCAATACAGATAGCTATGCTTTAAGTAGAATGGCCACCTGGTTGGGCTTTTTTTCCCCTCTGCTTGTGTCTATGTAGTTGTTTTTTCATTAAATCTTATTAATTGATAAGAATTATGAAGAAAGTGGTGTGGTGTGGTTTAGACACACTGTGAATGTTGATTTGTGTTCATGTCACTTCTACTGATCTCCGCAGGGGTTATGGCTGATATGACTCAGCTAACAGAAAGGGCTTTAAAACAAAAAGCAAGCCTTTGCTTTGTCTCTTTGGTGCTTTGCTGCTTCCACTGTCTCTGATTTGGTTGTTACTGGTTCTGTCCTGGCAGTTTCTATTTCTAAAACATTGCTGAAGGAGAAGAACCTGTGAGCACTTGTCACCCTTTTCAGTGGGAAGTCAAGCAGATTATTGCAAACCTTCTCTTACCTCATTTCACCTTTAGTGTTTGGGTTTTGTGTCCAGAGTGCTGGCTGGTTCTGTTCTGCCCACAGAACTGCGTGCTGGGCACCCTCAGAAGAGAAGTGATACCTTCAGAGCAGCATCTCTGCCATAGGTGTGTGTTAAAGTCAAAGATATTATGTTCAGGATCTGCCCTAGCTACTGTACAAATGCAAAACAAGAAGATAATCGTGTCCCTGGATATCTTTTTCCTCTAAGAGCTCAATTCTCATTTTCCTGTGGTGCTATTCCCAGGTAGTTGTTTCAGTCATCTCAGTGAGAACAAAATCAGGATATTTCTTTTCTCATGGCAGTGGATTACAGATGACTTTTCCTAGAAGAAAATGATGCCTGTGATCTGCCTACAGATGCCTCTGATCACTGGAATTGCAGTTGTTGCATCTTGGAGTGACTTGTTCCTATGTCTCTCACAATAACTGGAATGGGATAACATCATTACTTGTGGGTTACTTACAGCCTTTTTTTATTCTTCATTTCTGAGTACATCTCAGAGGACATCCTGGAGCACCTGTATCTCAGTTTACTCATCTGTGAAGTGTTATGAACTGTTGTGAATTTATCTTCCCGGAGGCAGACCAGAAGGGACCATTGGTCTGTCTTACCAACTACAGGTTATTCTATTCATTTCAAAGGAGATTCAATTTGCCTCAAATGGTAGAGGCCTCTCTAGGAGCAGGACTTGGGATCTGTCTTTGGTATTGCAGACCAGTTCAGCTACAATGCACAGCACTGGCAATCCTGGATAGCTACTTTTGGCTGTTGTCTACAGGCACTTTGAAGTTAAAAGTGGTGGATATAAATGCAGCCTATTGTATTGGCATAGGAATCCTGTTCTTTCTCAGAAACATGAAACTTGGTTTATGTGTTTAGGATCACGCAGAACAGAAATAAAGGTTTTTGGCTCCCATTCTGAAAGTTAGACGCATCACACTGCCTGTTGAAAGACTTTCAATCTGGAACACGTGGCAGAGGAAGGAAATGTCAGTAGAAATGAGGCTGGGTTACACAGGTTATCAGTAGATGATATGATGTTGTGTGATGATTTAGGCATTTGAATTCCTCCTGTGAGAAGCTTAGAAGTGCATTGCAAATTAATATAAAATAGTTAAATATGTTCTTCATGGTGAAAATCCACAGCCTTAATTATGCTTTTTTTGCCTGCATTTATTTTCTTCTAAGTCAAAATATCATTAGTGGCCTCTCTAATCTCTTATACTTTGATGTGAAAGAGAATGGCAGCCTTAGATATGTTCACTGGGAATTCCCATTCCTGTGTGGAAGTAACAGGGATTTGGGTATCTGTCAGAGGCATCCTTTCTTCCAGCTGTCCCTGGAAGTAGTTGGATTCTGAACAAAATCAAAGGGGAACCAAAGAATTCTTTAACGTGATGCGTCAAATTTCCTTCCCTATCACAGTTTGTTAGCTTTCTCTTTCTTGGTTGTTGTGATGTTGTTTTAGCAAGGCTGTGAGATTGGCCACCCCCACCTCATCTGGTGTCAATCCATAGTGCTACTGAGTCAGACACTGATTTCATCTTTATATCTGTAAAGAATTCCCATTTTAGAGAAGCTTAACAGATCCTTCCTCCTCCCATTTTTCATGTGTAAGGGAAGCCTGAAGAAATTTATGAAACAAAACCTGAGAAGTCTTATTATGGGTATTATCTGAGAGTAGAAAATGATAACTTGTGTCCTCTTTATGAGAGGCAGAGACAGGTTCTGCTCAAGCAGTAAGGACTGCTCTCATAAAAGCAGAGCACAGCTTCAAGCTGTTGATTATTGATACATCAGCATTAGTGTTTCAATTGATGTATACCACTTGATATATATCATGTATTGGTTATCAATACATCTGCAATTGAATTTTAGTTGACATACATCATGTATGTGGAGATCCTTCACAGCCTGCTTTATTTACTTGGCACTGGCAGGTGACATAAAGGATTCAGGTGTTCATTGCTCTCTACAGGCCTCACACCAGCAGTGTAAAATTATCTGTAAATACAGCAAAGGGCCCAAAGTGCAGCTTGAGCTCCTGGCCAAGGCTGTGGGATGAGTTTACAGTAGACTCTTCTGTGCTCTGGAGCTGGGAAGTGGGAAGGGCAGACTGCCTGCCATACTGGCAGAGTTTACCAGTAAACTTTACCTATATAAAAAGTGGTGTAATCCCTCCAAAACAGAGGCTGCAGGCTTGCACTGCTGCTGTCCTTCGTGTGAAGAGCACGTGGTCTCCACGTGCTGCCAGCTCAGTTCATGTGCACCCCTGCTGCAGTCTTTGGCTCTGCTGAGGGGGCAGAACCTGTTGGTGACAGTAAGTGAGAGAGGAGCACCCAGCGCAGGTGCGACATTTGCCGTGCCCTTGATATGAAATGTGACCGTGTGATCACGCTGCAGGGGACAGCACTGCCTGCTGCTCTGGCAGCCATGACCCAGATTCTCCTGCCCAAGCACAGATGTGCTGGAAATGCTCCTGGCCCCAGTGGGGAAGGTTTTCTGGTGCTCACATCACAGATCTCACTGGTTCTGCTGTGGTAAGGAAGGGTGTTTTACCAGCCTGGCAGCTATGGAATATAGCCAAGGAGCTTGGCCTTTGTAGCTGCCTTTGTACAGTATTTTGCCTTTGTAGGACCCTTTCCATTCACTGTATTAAAGCACTTCGAATAACTAATTTAGTGTTGTGTCATTAGAAGGATATTTATTGCCATTGTATGGGTAAGGGCATCAAGACACATGAAGATCAAGTGATGTGTTCAGTATTCCACAGAGTAACAGGTAACATATTTTCTCCAGGCTCCTTGCTCAATAAATTAGTAAAAGGGAACCTGACAAAGAGAATTGGGAAAGGTGTGTGTGGCTTTTGTATGGATTTTTGGTGATGTGAGAGAGATAGAGCAAAACTACAGACTTAAATAGATGCTACTGAAGCAGTCAAACAACCAAAGGCTGAAGTATTTTGAATCATGACCTATTCCCTTTCAGATCCTCAATGCTGTCCTTAGTGTCACAGTCAGCAGAAAGCAAGAGCCAGACTGCTTAATACAGGCTACTAAGTCAGGAATTATACTGCCTAGAATTGGTTTCCTAGTCACAGGAGGGAGATTTAGATCCAAGGTACTTGATGGCTGTCAGTCCACAAAACATCAGTAAGTCACTCAGTGTTTCAGCTCTAAACCAGAAACCCTCATACAGGCAGTTATGTACTAACTGATTTAAGTAGAAGACACCATCTTTTGTTTTAGTTACAAGTTTTGTAATTGTATCTATTGAATTACAGTTTAGTAAAATAGTAACATTTCAACATTTTGCCAATTCCATGTGACGTATTATTTGTCATCTTATCCTTAAGCAACAGCAGGATATAAAATGAGCTGTGTGTTTCTTTCAAAGGTTTGGATGGTCCAGTGATTGGGAAAGGTTGAGAAACACCATTATGTGCTCTTACTGCAGACAACAGAGTGAGACTGGCATCTCTAAGGAGCTTCCATCAGGGGTTGTGTGTTGCATGGAGAGTTGTTGGGTCAAGGGGAAATACTTGGTACAAATTGGACGAAGGAGGACAACATACAATCCCATCTCCTACTTCTTGAGCAGTTGCTTCTGAACACTGGGCACTGCTTCCATGTCTCAGCAGACAGAGCTGATACCTTGGGAACTTTCAGGCTAATCAGGCTAAAGGTGGATGAAGACCTGAGTGCTGCAGAAGTATTGGCAAGTTTGGATTGCTGCAGAATCTTTGTATGACAAAATTTCTTCTATGTCTTCATTAGGCAGCAAGGATCTTAGTCTAGGTTTTCTTTGGTTAGCTTGTCCACTTGGCTGGATTGGGGCCACTCAGATTTCAGGTAGGTCTTGTGAGGTGAAATGGCCTAATGAAGGGGTGCATCCATGTAATCAGGCTCTTTTCAAGCAAAACACTCGTATGGCAAAATCTCCCTTAGATCACCTATATGGTTGGAGTTAACCGTGTGCTGCTTTTTGCAGGGAAGGTCTCACATACTTTTGTTATCACTGGTATGCTACTTAGATTGCAAACTCTTTTGGGCAGCAAGTTCATTTAGTGTTTCTAAATGAGCAAGATCATTTAGTACTTTTTATCTTTCAACATCTAGACAGTGGAGGTTAGTCTCTAGCTGGTTCTTCTAAGTTCTATAGTAATAGAAAAATAATAAGGTATGAATTCATGCAATTCTGCATTCTTGGTGAATCATTCTTGAGACTTCAGTAATTTCTCTGTGACACTCTTGCTGGTACAGTGTTCATTCTCTGATTTGGCATTTCACATGCATGTAGTAAGACAGAATTTAAACTGATAAAATACAGGCAAAACAGATGGTGAGCAGAGTGGTGAGAAAGAGCTAGAAGAAGTGACAAAATGAAGACTGTGTTGTATCTTTCCATGACTTGTGTGCTTTTGAAGAGAATGACTGAAGTAACAGGACACACCTGCTCATTCCACAG
Source organism: Tichodroma muraria (assembly GCA_013390105.1). Classification (NCBI taxonomy): domain Eukaryota; kingdom Metazoa; phylum Chordata; class Aves; order Passeriformes; family Sittidae; genus Tichodroma; species Tichodroma muraria. The sequence continues at coordinate 3,327 of WAAG01015834.1, read as the reverse complement.
GTAGGACTTGGGAAGGCACTCCAGACCTGGAGTATCATGCCAGAGCTAGAAACATGCGTGGTACTTTCCCAAGATTTGTACACAGAACCACTCCATCTTTTGCTGTGAGCCTCAGAACAGGCATAACTCCTTAGCAGAGTGCCCTGCTGTTTGTTTCTTGCAGACACATTTTGCAAGAGAAGGGGAGGGCAAGGGATTTTAATTTGCTCTGGGTGGCAAAAAAGTGATCTGCAGGCTGGTAAAAGTAGTCACAGAGCCAGAAGCAGGGCAGGGATGGCATCAAAGGAGAGAAGCTGTTGTACAGTAAGTAGAAATGAAGAGCAAGGATTATGTTTCAGAAGGGACACACATTTATAAGGAGGCAGAGGATTGTGTGTCAGGTTGGAGATTTACTCTTGGCAGTGACAGGGACAGCTGGTGCCCCGCTTAGGAAAGGCTTGTTTCTTCAAATGCTACTTGCTGCATCCCTTAGTGCTCATGCACTAATTGATAATAAATAAACTTCCAGCTCCGAAGAAGGGATCAATCAATTGGTCAGTAAAGCTGCAGTCTCTCTTTACCCTTTCTCTCTCATGAAGTGAATAGTAATATTTTCCTTTCCAAAAGTGGCAAATTTTACAGGAGAACAAAACCAGTATTGAAGAACCTGTTTGTGAGGAGCTACAGAGAATGCTCCGCATGTCTGGAATGTTGTGCCTTTTTGGACAGATCCCAGGGATACCAGGACCATGTGTGTACCTGCCTGTGAATTTACCAGGCAGTCCAATGCTATCAGCATTAATGAACTGTTGCAGCTCCTGCAGAAGAAACACTTCTGTTCTGTTGAGTTCACACTTCTGCTTCCTTTATTCAGCTCCTTTATTCTGTTGTTTCCAGCCTATAAATAAATGTTTACATAGGAAAGCCAAAACCCGACAGACATTTCTTGCTTCATGTTTTGAGGGAGGCTTATTACCAATAACCAGCCTCATGCAAGGAAAGGGCTTGTGCTGCAGATTTTATATGAAAATACCAAGAACCTGGATTCAGTGCAGTGCTGTAAATTCCCTGTGGGAAGAGGGGAAATTATTTATTCTTTCCTGATTTGGTAACTGTAGAATAGTCTTAGTGATAATCTCTGTCCATGTAAACTGCCAGTTCTATTTTACACATGGTAGAGCCTGATGTGGGCATGAAGTACCCCCAATGGAGCAGAATTGGAGGGGTGAGGTAAATATGAATTCTGAGCGGAAATTTCCAAGCCGATGGTCAGAAGTCATGGGGTGCTCTGGGATGTTTTACATAGACAAGCTGCTTCTGTGGCAGAGCTCTCCTGGCTGTCAGTTCGTGAGGAGCCCTCACAGAGAAGTGAAACCAGGAATCTTGTATGGCATTTCAGGAAGAGCACTCTTGCAAGGAGAACAGATGGGAAACACGTGGTGATGGTTAAGAGCAGAGCAATCACAGGAAGATGACCTTCTCCATTCACCACAATATTTCATGGTCACCTTTGTCTTGATGTCTTCAGCCGAAATGCTCTGACACTTGCTGTGAGCATGTGAGGCGTGCTGCTCTCTCCAGCTCTAGGTCACATCAAACAGCCCTCGTGATGAGGTGGTTCTTCTTGCTTGGGCAGTTTACACAGAACTGCTCTGGGTCGTGCTCTGCCTTAGGTCCTTTTGTGGATGAGCAGTTTGAAGCTCTTGAGCGTCATTCTGCTCATGGAAGTGTTTTGCTTGTCCTGCTGCCTCTTCTGCTGTGGACTTGGGAGGACATGGTCTGTGCATATCTAAACTTACACCTATGAGCCACTCAGGTTGTGAACCACAAGAAGCTATCCCCGGTGTTAGATCAGGCTCCATAACACCATCTGGCTCCTAAATATACCTGCAGAATTCATGGTGACATGTGGAAGAGAGAGATGGATGCTGGAACTGCCCTGGGGCTAAA
>WAAG01015833.1:66409-95403 GCA_013390105.1 Tichodroma muraria | reverse complement strand
CCCCCTTGTCCTGTCACTCCACGTCTGAGTGCATCCATGGAAGTGTTCCAGAGGCTCCGAGCAAACCCTTCCCAGGCAGATCCCTGACTCGCAGGGTGACCTGCACCACGCGAGGTGTTAACCAGCAGTAAGGGGATCCCACCACGGCTCATCCTCACGGATCTGACAAAACTTGATCCCATTGAAAAAAGCCCAGAGGGTTTCTGGCTCCCGGCCAAATCCCTCCATTCACGGAGAAGAGGGACAGGGAGGGAAACGGGCTGGGCGCGGGTCCAGGGAACAGAAGCACGGGCGGATCTGGCCTTTGCACAGAGTCCTCCTAAAGCCATGGATGGAGGCCAGGGGCACGGGAAGGAGCCACAGCCATCCCTGCACAAGGAGGCTCCGGCCAGGAAACAGCAAGGCAGCGGAGTCCCGGGCCAGAAACTCACCTTGGGGGCAGGAAGAGGAACAGACCCTTCAGGAAAGCCCTGTTCCTAGGAAAGGTCATGTCCTTCTGGGCAAATCCCTCCAGTGGCACCATTAACCTGAGCTGTGTGGTTTTCCCAGCTGGATCTAGAGCCAAGCTCCAGTCTTAAACACCAGCAAGACCTCATCAGCAGGACAAGTAAGGACAAGGAAGGGGCAGCCCGAGTGTTGTGGGATGCAAATATTCCTCGTGGAATCCCTTGTGCATCCACATCTTTTAGTGTGCCCATGGATGCTTCCAGTGTTGGGAATTACTTATGTTTCTCACAGCTTTTTCCTAATTGCTGCTGGAGATGAAAAGGCATCCAGGGATTTGAAACTAGGAGGTCTTGAAGGTCTCAATCCAAACCCTCCAGTGATTTGATTGGGTACTGGAGCATATCATGCCCATGGAGACACCAATAACAGGGGAAAAACCTGTAAATAGTAACCCCTAAATAATTCCCTGATCACTAGAGTATTACTTCAGAGGGATCATTCCTGCTGGAGACATTGCTGGAATAAGCACCTTCCTAGAAAAGGATTTTTTTTAATTCTTTTTTTTGGCTAAACTGGTATTTTTCAGCAGGGAAATGAAAGTTTGCCTTGAGAAATTTCTAGACAGCTTTCTCAGGAGATTCGTAGACTCATCAAGTCATTAAGGTCGAAGAAGGATCATCAAGTCCAGCTGTTCCCCCGGCACTGCCAAACCCACCACTGAGCCATGTCCCCAAGTGCCACATCCACAGGGCTTTTAAATCCCTCCAGGGATGGGGAATCCACCACTGCCCTGGGCAGGGAATGACTTGTGCCTCGGGGCACTCTGCTTGGAAAAGGCTGCTGAAGAGGCAGGAAACCCTCAATGAGTTTCACGTGTCAGGCCAGGAGACCTGACAGCCAACCCCAGAATATTTTAAGCCACGGGGATAAGAACTGAGCCACAATCCTCTCTCAGAAGGCACACGGAGGAGCCAGGCTGGGACAGGCTGGACACTTCCCTCCTGTTTCCACTGATTGCATCTCCAGGTCTTAGGGATGAACTGCAGAGAGTGACAACCTGTCAAAGACAAAAAGACTCTTCAATATGACCCCACCTGGACTTTGATCCCCAGCCAAGCCTCTTGTAAGAGAGAGGTGATGGCTGGTTTGCTTTCAAAGCTGCAGCAGTGGCTTAAGGCAGCGCAGCCCCCAGACTAGTGCTGGATTAGTCTCACTCCAGTGCCTTAATGTGTCTGTAAAGGTTAAGAGCTGATTCCTGGAGGTGTCAACCACGCAATGGGGCCGTGCTGGGAGGGGAAGCAGAAATGACAGCTTGAAAGCAAGCAAAGGGAAAATTTTGGGAGTTTAAGAAGAGCCTTCTGAAGAGAGAGGTGTTGGTCTCGGGGGCAGTGCCTGGGAGGGAAGAGGCTCAATCCCAACCCCCACTTGGGGCTGATCACCGATCCCACAGAAGGAAGCGAGGTGAATTTGGAAAACACGAGTCTAACACAAGGCAGAAGTGCAGCAGCAAGGCCAAAACACCTGCAGAGACCCCAACCCCGTTCCTGGGCCACAGCCAGCAAACACCTTGGAGAGGCATCCGCACCATCCCCCACCCCAACATTACCTCCGAGCCCCGCTGCAGAATTCAGGGGAGCACCTCCTTAAGCACCAGAGCCTGACTCCATCAGGCAGGGAGGAAAATGAACCCTTTAGCTGGAGCATTAGTCACGGGTTCCTGTGCGTGAGGGAAGTGGATCCCAGCGCTGTGCTCTTCCCACACGAGCAGTCCCATTGAGATCCAGAGCTACTCAAGCAGGGAAAAGTCAAGCGAAGTGAGGGTGTGTGGGTAGCTCTCACAGTGCTTTTAAGGTAACGTTTGAGGTTGCCGTCCATTTTTCTCCCTCTTGAAATTCACTGAGCAATTTTCTCCCTCTTGCAGCCTTTTTTATTTATTTATTTATTTTATTTTTTTTTTTTTTAAAACCGAATCCACATTACAGAGAAAAATGGCAAGAAAGTGTAATTGTAGAGGAGGGGAGGGAATGCAGAGTTGGGAGAGGAGGCAGCTGTATTGGCCATCTGCTATACCGCTAAAAACACCCACTTAAGTGTCTGTTTACAAATCAAGTTGCCCGTGTGAGGAGAAACAGAGGCACTTCTTCAGCAGGATCAGACAGTTGGATGCCAACACGCTGGGTTTATTAGGGAGCAGGCTGGGTCTGGGTGAAAATGTGTGGTAGGAGAGGAATGAACCCAAAATCTGTTCCCAGCAAAGAAATACTGAGAGGCACAAGGCAGGAAAAAAACACAGTGTCTGCAAGGAGCTGTAAAGTGGGCCCACCCCTGAGCCAGCTGCCATTCCTAGAGGGATCCCAAGCTTTCCTGAATATGAGGTTTACCTCAAAAAAAGCCCCATAAACATTCCGCTCCATCTTTGGCTTCAGTGTTTGCCAAGGACGATGGCACAGAATCATAGAATCGCAGAATGTTTTGGACCGGAAGGGACTTCGAAGACCATCTCATTCCACCCTCTGTCAACACCTTCCACTATCCCAGGTTGCTCCAAGCCCTGTCCAGCCTGGCCTTGGACACTGCCAGGGATGCAGGGGCAGCCACAGCTTCTCTGGGCACCCTGTGCCAGGGCCTCCCCACCCTCACAGGGAACAATTTCTTCCTAAGATCTAATCCAAATCTATTCTCTTTTAGTTTAAAACAGATCCCTGTTGTCCTGTCACAATCTGCCTGTGTAAAAAGTTCCTCTTAGTCTAGTCTATAAGCCCCCCTTTAAGATGAAGTGAATTCCAGGTGAGACCAACTCCTTTACCCTTCTTTCCACTTTGGACAGTGCTATATCCTTCCTCCAGAAGAGCCTGAATGCCCATCAGACAGCATTGCTTGGAATTTCACATCCATCTGACACGGAAATGTTAAACAAAAAGCTGCCAGACACTTTTCCAGAGGTGTATTTAATCCCAGCAGGGATAATGAAGCATCCTGACCCCTCAGATGTCAGGTCATTGCTCATAAGTGCTTAATGATGCAAACAAAGCTTTAAAGATGTGTTGCTAACTGATTCTTGCTTCCATTTCCACCATCCTTGGGAAAGCAGGTGCAGGAGGATCCAGCTGCATTTTGGGAATCTGTACACACAGCTGAGGCTGCCTCTGTTCCAGAAACCAGGGGCCCTGAGCTTCTGACACAGTCATGTGTCAGGTGATGCCCCTCAGAGAACCTGAGCTGGGTCTCCAGGTGCCACCTCACCATCCCATTCCACCCTAAAAAGTATTTGGGGGCAATAGGAATTTTAGGATAACCCAGCAACGACTGGAAGAAACAGCTTTCTTTGATTATGGAATTCATGAGACAGGACTTAAGAAACGGGTAATCATGCCGGTAGAGTTGTCATAAGACTTAACTGCACTCAACCCTCCCAAATCCAGTTTCTGGGATTCTATGAAATCAGAAGCCAGGTGGTGTTTGCTGTGTTGGAAACTCATCCAGCATAGTCAAAGACTCTCAGGAGAAGGAAGCTTTAGATGCCAGACATCAGTCAAGGAACCTTTAAAGTTCTGGCTGCTTCCAACCTGACCGCTGCTGGGCACGTGTACCAATGTGTGGGAATGAGATCATGGAATCCCAGGATCGTAAACTTGGAAAAGACCTCTGAGAACACTGAGTCCAGTCATGAACCCAGCACTGACAGATCCACCACTAACCCATCTCCCCAAGTGCCACATCCACACAGCTTTTAAATCCTTCCAGGGATGGGGACTCTACCACTGCCCTGAGCAGCCTGTGCCAGTGCCTGACCACCCTTTAAGTGAAGAATTTTTTCCCAGTATCCCACCTAAACCCCCCCTGGAACAACTTGAGGTCATTTCCTCTTCAGTCCAAGCATTTCCACAATTGTGGATCGAGTGGCTCTGATGCTGGTGCCCAAGGCAACCACAACTGCTGCAAATCAAAGCTGCCCCACCAAGGTCCCCAATTTGCATTTCTTTACATCCGTGGAAAGTCTGGCTTGTATTCCAGCTCAGGCACGAGCAGGTGTCCAAGTGTGACTATAAAATAGTGCTGGGGACACTTAGAAATGTTAAGGCAGATGGCACAGCTCCATCCCAACTCCTGCCTGCAGAAAGCCCTGGCAAACTCCTCAGGAGTGCTGGCTGGCCTGTCTGCAGCCACTGACCATTCCAGGCCATGCAAAATCCCGGCCACATGCCAGGGATCTTCTCCCCGACAAGTCGTCCCACCAGAAGCCGGGCACATGTCTTGAGGAAAGCCCTGCCAGCCTTTCCTCCCTCATGCTGCCCTATCCAGTAGTTTTCTGTCACTGAGGAGCCCAAGGAAGAAGTCCCTCGTGCAGGCACAGCAATTTTTAAGATCCAGTAACAACAGAGAGGCAGCCAGATCTCTCCTGCAGCCGGTGGTCAGCTGACAAGGCTGCATGAGAGCCAGATCCAGGCAGCTGCCAGCCCTTCATCTCCCGCAGGAGCTGGTATTCCCTGTCCCTTTGAACAACTGCACATCACCAGTGAGTCAACAGAGCAGACACTGCTGATCAGCTGTTAATGCTCACCCCAAAGATGAAAACATTTAACATGAAATCAGATCTTGGAGGACAGGATTTTTATTATTTTTTTATTATTATTATTATTTTTATTCTCTCTCTCTGTTGTTTGGGTTTTTTTTAAATTCCCTTCCCTTTTAATTTGCTCCTTTATCTTCCAGGCCTTGATAGTGTCAGGAACTGACTGATGACTACGGTGCTAAGTTGCCTCTGGTTAAATCAAACACTGCTTCAAGCAGAGAGTTTCTGCCTGGGAGCAGTTCAGGAGTGACGTGGAGCAAGGGAATAAGAATGCCTCTTTGATGGGTAGAGGGAGCAACGCTCCTGGATTGATTGAGAGAGGAAGAAAATATCCCTGTGCCGGTTTATCCCTGTCGTGTGGCACACACAGGGAGGGTTCAGATAATCTGGGCAGCTGTGAGGCTGGTGCAGGGCAGGGAAGCATGACTGTAGGAACAAAAGCTCTCAAAAGTGAGAGCAGCTTCCACTCAGAGGGGAGGGAGGACCCTGTGCTTTCTCTTCTCATGGAGACACGCACAGAAAAAAGCCCAATGCCTCCTGCTGGAGTGAAGCTCCACAGCCTCTCTCCCTGCAGAAAGAAATCAGTGGAAATGTTAGTCCAGGGACCCATTTTTCTCAGCAGCAGCTGCCTCTCAGAGGGCTGTTCAACCACTGAACCAGCCCCTTCCAGTTGTGCTTCCAGGTGCACACCCTGCTGCAAACCCTTCCCATTATGCCAAGCAGCCTTTCCAGTGGCTCACAGATGTCCCAAATCTGTGCTGAGTTTCCTTCAAGGTCAGTTCCTGCCTCTGCTCCCATCAGGTGAAGCTTTTCTGGAAAGCTGGTGAACTCTTCCTGCTCCACTTTGTGCCATTTTGTATTAAAATCAACGTCACTTGGAGCAGTAAAGCTCTGTTCTTTATTCATTCAGCAGGGCTGCTCATCCCCCTCATGCAGATGAGCACCAAATACATCTTGGGAGCATCCAGGGAATCCATCCCTCACTTAAAAGAGCCATTCTGGTTAACACAGAAAGCTGGAAAGTCTGGAGAACGGGGTTATTTTATTTTTAATTTTTTTTTTATTTTTTATGCAGCACATTAGGTATGCGCCAGGCTCCCTATGGTGAAGGTTGTATCTCTATGGATTCGTCCTGGGGGATGAAACACATCACCTCAGTGGCCAGGTGGAGTTTCCAGCATGACTCTGAAGCCACACAGCAGTTGAGGTGCTGTCCCTGGGATATTTAAGTCCCTTGGAGCCCAAACACTTCTCCCCCAAAAGCCCTGCCCAGCCTTTTATGTGCTGTGCACTAGAAGTTGCTCAGCTATCCCATAATTCAAACATCCATGAGATGTCCCAAGTGGGGCCACAAACCCAAACTCCCTTGAATCAAAGTTGGATCAAATCCTGTAAGATCTCACAAACTGCTCTGCTGGGTGAGACTCATCCATTTCCTGGCTCCAGCAATGGTCAATAGCAGATTCCCAAGGAAAGGATGAGAACTGAGTAAAATGAGAATTTCCCACAACTCTCCCAATCTCCACCAGTCTCCACATTTGGTATTACCAGGAAAGGGAATGGAGCTGGGGAAGGGGCTGGAGCCCCAGGAGAGGCTGAGGGAGCTGGGAAAGGGGCTCAGCCTGGAGAAAAGGAGGCTCAGGGGGGACCCTCTGGCTCTGCACAACTCCTGACAGGAGGGGAGAGCCGAGGGGGGTTGGGCTCTGCTCCCAGGGAACAGGGACAGGAGGAGAGGGAACAGCCTCAAGTTGCACCAGGGGAGGTTTAGATTGGATATTAGGGAAAAATTCTTAATGGAAAGGGCTGTCCAACCCTAGCGCAGCTGCCCAGGGAAGTGGTGAAGTCTCCATCCCTGGAGGGATTTAAAAGCCCTGTGGCACTTGGGGACATGGGGCAGTGGTGGCCTTGGCAGTGCAGGGGGATGGTGGGACTCGATGATCTCAAAGGTTGTTTCCAACCTAAATAATTCTATGATTCCACCTACAGAGATGGATGGTTGGGGTTTTATTCCCCCCTTATTCGAATGAGTTTTCCAGTTATGTAAACGTCCAGAGTCTACTTCCCTCTTTCAGCAATGAGTTCCATGGAGAACTGTCGGGATCACAGAACCACAGAATATCCTGAGTCGGAAGGGACCCACATGGATCATTGTGCCCAGCTCCTGGCCCTGCACAGGCCACCCCAGCAATCCCACTCTGTGCCTGAGATGGAGATGATCTCGGACTGGACGAGCCCTTCTGAGCCCTGGCACATTTTTGCAGCGCCCTGGTTCCTGACAGTGCTTTTGCCTGGATTTGCACTGCCCAAACCAGTTACATCCAAACAGCACCTCTCTGGTGATGATTCCCAGAGTGTGGATCCAGAAGCTGGATCCTGTGGGGTCCTAGCAGGTAAAACAAGTGCCTCAGTTTCTCCTGTGTTTTGACTGTAAATGCTCTGGATCTGGGGCTATTTCTGCTTGGATGCACAGAAAATACTGGATGTTGGATTACATGACATGGGTTTCCCTGGAAGGGGGGGCAGCCAGTGGGGTTTAATTCTCCCATTAACAGACCCTAAAACTTCCAGACACCTGGCAAAGGGCAGCTCTGCTTGCGGAGCCTGACGAATCCAGCGCCTCCGGGCCATGCATCCCACATCCCTGTTAGAAAATAAAATGGGTCAGGGCCAGTTCTCTGAGGGCAAAGCAGCATGGCACAGCTCACATCCATATGGACAAACTCTCCCGTCCTCCAAAGCAGGCTGGCATGGAGCCTGCTGGAAAACATCCCTGCTAAACCCTCAGGCACGCCCGGATATTGTCCGGGAGAGGGCTGGTTGGTCTGGGCCCAGCCCGTGTTTGGGATCATGGTGTGGATTTAGTGGCAAGGATGGCTCCAAAGGTGGATTCAGCCTCCTGCCCTTGCTCTGGTTGGTTCATTTGATGTGGCCCTGGGGATCTTCTGGGCTTTCACACACAGATTGCACCTGCCAGGACCCATCACTGAGGCAGCATGGCCAGGCCAAACAATGCAGGACCCTAAAATGCAGCATTGTGGATAACTGTGCTCCAGAGTCCAAGTCTGGGGTTAAATTTGCCGGTACAGACAGACCCTCCCCACCTGGATACATCCTCCACCTGCCCACCTCCCTGCCCACAGTTCCCCAGGAAAAATCAGCTGAACAGGCACTCTTGCATCCTGCAAGATGCTGAAGGTGAAAGCAGCCACATGTGGGCAGGGTTTGTTCCCACTTTGAGTCATCCCAATCCCCAAAGAAATGACAGACACACGTATTGAAAAATAGGGCGAATCACAAAATCCTACAATGGTTTGGGTTGGAAGGGACCTTAAAGATCTTTTCATTCCACCCCCATGGCATCTGCAGGAACACCTTCCACTATCACTGGCTGCTCCAAACCCCATCCAACACGGCCTTGAATGTTTCCAGGGATGGAACATCCACAGATTCTCTGGGCAACCTGTGCTGGTGTTTTATTGCCCTCATGATAAAACAATTTCTTCCTTATATTTAATATAAATTGACCCTCTATTGGTTTAAAACCACCCCACCCCCCCTTGTCCTATCACTACAGGCCCTAATAAAAAGTTTGTCCTCATCCTGTAGGCCCCAGGCCTGGATCTGTGGAAGAGCTGGAGGGTAGCTGAAACCCTGGCTCTGTTGGGCTGCTCCTGGAGCAGGATGCTGGTACAGCAGGAGACCAAGTCTCTGCCTCTCCATTGCAAACCCTAATTATCTCAGAGGCACGAAACAGGAAGGGGGCAGAGGTCCAAAATGTGGATTTCCATTTGAGCCAGTCACGGAATCATTAAGTTCTCCGAAATCATTGAGTCCAACCATCAACCAGCACCACCACGTTCACCACTGAACCGTGACCCCAGGTGCAACATCCACACATTTTAAACACTTCCAGAGGTGGTGACTCCAGCACTGCCCTGGGCAGTCTGCTCCAATGCCTGACCACCCTTTTGGGGAAGAAGTTGTTCCTAATATCCAGCTAAAATCTCTCATAGCACAACTTGAGGACATTCCCTCTTGCTCTATCACTCGTGACTTGGAACATTCCTCTTTCTCCTGTTGCCAAACCCAGTTAAAACCAGGCTCGAGTCTCAGGCTTGACCACCCAGCTACTTATCATCTACAATGCTGTGAAATAGATTTTTCTTTCAGCAGCTTTAACAGTAGGAACCTTTACACTAAACCAGGCTTCACCCAACTTCAACTTGCACCACATACACATTCCTGCAGGAATCAAATGATTAAATCCCATAGAAATGTGACAGGGGAAAAAAGTTAATTTATCTGCAGAACAACCCACTTTGCTTGGGGTCTTTCCAAAATGATGATATTAATGTCCTTAATGACAAGAGATTTAGAGGTTTAGTGAGGATTTGGCTTTATAGAATAAAATCATACAATGGAAGGGACACTCAAGCATCATCAAGTCCCACTCCTGGCCCTTCACAGGACAACCCCAAGGATCACATCATGTTTTCCAGGAAGTCTGAATCCATGCCAGCCTCCCTAGAAGAGGAGGGCAAGCAGAGGGGTCTGAGTGCACCCAGGGGGAACAACAACCACTGCCCAGAAATCAAAAACTTCCTCAATTCATGAAACTTCAAAGGATGCATATTTCTCACGCAGAGAAGAATTAGCCACTGACACAATCTACCCAGGAACATGGAAAAAGCCTTGCTTCCTGCTGTGTTTAAGTGAAGGTAGATGTCCTTCTGAAACCCCCTCCTTGGGCTTGGCTGAGGGTATTTAAAGTGGCCATTTTTGACTCAAAACCTCAGTGCCAGCTGATCCCAGATATCACAGAATCACAGAATTGTTTCAGTTGAAAAAGACTTCCAAGATCATGGAGTCCAACCACTCCTCCAGCACCACCATATTCACCACTAAACCTTGTTCCCAAGTGCCACATGCACGTGTTTTTGAACACTTCCAAGAGACGGTGATTCCATCGCTTCCCTGGGCATCCTGTTCCAATGCCTGAGCACCCTTCCAGTGAAGATTTTTTTTTCCCTAACATCCAATCTCTGGATCTTAGGCTCCTCCTAATGAGGGTGGCTGGGAACTCTTCAAGCTGTCCTGTTTCAACACTACGTGCTCCGAGTTTGTTGTGCTCCTTCTCACTAAATGACGTTGTGCACGGATGATCCGCTGCTTGTTCTACAAGGCTCCGAGCAGAATCCATGGCATGACTTGGAACATTCCAGGGGGTGGAATGGGATGAGCTTTAAGGTCCTTTCCAACCCAAACCATTCTAGGATTCCATGGTTTCTCTGTGTCCTTCATCACACAACTTCTTGTTCACATCCTCTGTGGCTCTGCAACGAGAGCTTCCCCTGTGTGAGTGCTCCAGCTCTGCTCCTGTGCCCTGGCTCCTCAACACATCTGAAAGGCTCCGAGTCAGTCCTGAGGGGACATTCATCATTGCAGACTTCACATTTGTATTTTTAACCTCCTTGAAGGCTTCCCAAGGATAGCCAAAGGAGGGATCCTATTTCAGGCGCACGAAGCAGATGAAGAAATGATGAACCCATCAAATTAGCACCCAGTGCATTTAGCGGACTGGCAAGGGTTTGATCTGGTCCTCAGGTTGTAAAGGGTTGGATTTCCTTATGCAGAAGCCAGACAGCATCTCCTCCTCCCAAATCAAATTTCAACATCCAGCACCACTCCCTCACAGGCTGTGGCTTCAGGGGATATTTCCAAGAGCTGGGAGCACGTGCCTGCCCCGTGTTAGGTCAACACACACAGGGCAACATGGAAATTGCACAAACAAATTCCTTTAATTCTGGGTGGAGGGGCTAGAAAAGCTCCAGTGCATCCTGGCAAAAAGCTAGGAATCCAAACTTGCAAGAGCGGCCGCTGCAAGGAGCTCAGGGACAGACAAACAGCCCGTGCAGGAAGGCGCCGGGTGCTTTCTGCACGCAACCTTTTCCTGGCAGGGAAGTGCTGTCAACCTTCAAGTGCTGGAAATGCAAGAGGAGGTGGGAAGTGTCCCCAAAGACAGCCAGGAAGTCGGGCACGGAGGCGTTTCCAAAGCAGAGGGCATTGCCCTGTGAGCATTGCAAACCCATGGACTCCTAAGTGATGAGATGGATCACCCCCACCCCAGCTACCTCAAAACCTGCTGAAAATTCCCGTGCTGTCCTCCAATCCAGCTGTGACAGACGGAGGGTTATAAGCCAATGGACTGGAAGAGATAATCTTTTTGATGTTTCATTTTGGGTGTTGGTCCTTTCTCCCAAGTAACAAGTGTCAGAACAAGAGGCCTCAGGTTGAGCCAGGGGAGGTGTAGGATATTTGGAATAATTTCTTCACAGAAAAGGTTGCCAACACTGGCACAGCTGCCCAGGGCAGTGATGGAATCAGCAGTCCTGGAGAGATGTAAAAGAAGTGTGGATGTGGTGCCTGGGGACAGGGAATAGGGAATGGCTCTGTTGGCAGCAAGTGGAGGATCTGCCTTGGGAGGAGAACCCAGAAAGGAAATTACTGTATGGGTTGGTATAGAATTCTTGAATTGTTTAGGCTGGAAAAAGCCTCCAAGATCAAGTCCAACTGTTAACCCAGCACTGCCAAGGAGGTGGCAGCTGTCTTGGCGAGGGTTTGGCCAACCCAGGGTGTGATTTTTAAAAAGCCATTTAACCCCCAGGTTCACCAAGTTCAGCCCTCGGGATCAATCTATGCCAGGTTTCCTTGCCATGATCCAGCACAGGGACACCTCAACCCCCAGGGTTAAGGCACAGAAATCTCCTTGCTGGTGGCTCCAAGACACAGGATGCTTCCAGCTGCTGCCCCAAACTCCTTCTATTATCACCCCAGCTGATCAGTTTGGGATGATTTGGAAATAGATCACAGAGTCATGGAAACGTTTTTCGGGGGGGGAAGGGAACTTTAAAGGTCACCTAGCCCAACCCCCTCCTCTGGACTTGCCTCTGGTGTGCCAGGAACACCAGAAACAGGGGCCACATTCCAGCATGGCCTCCGAGGTCGGATGGGATCAAGCTGGTCTAGAGACACTCCTGATGCCCCCTCCTTGCTCCACTTCCAGGCTGCATTTTCCACCTTGTGATCAATCCACACTGGGTTTTTCTTCGTTTTTCCTGCTGTTTCTAAGCCAAGCCCCTGCACCTTGGCACAGTGGCTCCACCAAGTCCATGTGCCCAACTCCACCTGCTCCAACCTCGCTCCTCAAAGCCAGCCAGGCTTGTCTGACATCTCCCTGCTCCCCTCTCCACATGCAGGGCATGGCAGCCCCACAGCCAGGTCTGGAATCCAACCTAAGCCTTGTGGGGGCCGCAGAAATAAGCCCATTAATGTGAATTCCCAATAAATCAGGTCTTTGTGCAAGATTTCCCTTCTCTAACCAGTAATTCCAATTTAATTTGTAATACAAATGCTTTTTGCAGCACAGCATGTGCCAGCTCCTGCAAGAAGAGCAAAAAGAGCAGCAGCAGCTTCTGGGAAAACACCTGGTTTCTCCTGGGATGGGGCATGTGCTGGTGATTCCACTTTGGAGCAGGGCTGGAACCTCCTGCTCTTTGTTCTGAGTATTGTTCCAGTGAGTCAGAATCTGTGCAAATCTTTTGCATTTCCACTTCTCTCTTCTGCTGAAGCTCTGCTCATCCTGAGCACATGGACTTTCTCAGAAAAAAATACATCTCCCAAGCAAAGATCCCGAGGAAAATGAGATACTTGATGAAAAGCTATCCCTTTGCCTTCCCTCCCAATTATTTTTTAAGTACTATAGGCATGAAATAAAATATTTTTCATTAAAATTTCGGCAGGCAAACAAAAAAAATCTGACAAGATATTCCACGGCAAAGCCAAAATCAACTCTGAAAAATGACTCAAACAGAAGGGTTAACCCCCAGCCTGTAATTTCTTTCCCAGGGAGACAGCAAATCCTCTCGAGATCTCTGTACAGAGGGACTCCTGCAAAGTCTGGCATTATTGTTTTCTGAGTAATAACAGACCTTCTCTAAGGCTGGGGACTGGATTTGTCCTTATAAAATGACCTTTTTGTAGCCTACAAGTAGTGAGAAAAGGACAAACTGGCAGAAAATGGACGAGATCTGTGGCTTTCTGCTGGTGGGAAGTCAGGTTTTATCCACCCTCAGCTCTGAGCTGCTCCAGAGACAAGAGTGTGGTGATCTCTGTTATCCCTTAGGATCTGCCATTTCCAGAGCTCCTTGAAACCACACCTACAACATGTTATTGTTTATCCTGCAATGGTTAAGGAAACCCTCCTTACTCTTTGGAGTAGGTGGAGCTCTTACCACTGCCAGCTTTCCTACAGATGCCCACAGCCTTCCTGCTCTTCTTGTGACATCATTCCCTCTCCTGAAATCACACCCATTCTTCCCAAAAACAATGTTTTTTCTCCAAAAGGAGAAGGAATCATGATATGCTGGAACATCCAAGTGCTGCTGTTCAGGTTAATCCACCCAAAGCCCTTCAAATCCTGCGAAGTCCCTGCCAGAACATCAGCGAGAAGTTTTATTCCTCATCCCCCTGATGGGATTTTATCTCTTCTGGTCAACTGCTTCTTCATCTCCACTAAGAAAAGTCCTGGGAACAACTCTCTGTCTGTTAGAAAGGTGCAGAAGCAAAGGGAAATGGCCAAATACTGAAATAGGAGGATACATTTCTTCCTTGGGTAGATCAGAGCAGGCTGGTCTGCACAAAGCCCACCCCACACAGAGCTGAAGCGAGGAACTGCTGCGAATCTCCATTTTCAAACCCACATTTTCAGTGGAGCCACAAGGAGAGGGAATGAGTCAGACGACAGAACCTGCGTGAGGAAGCATGAAGATGAAGATGAAGATGAAGACCATCCCAATCAAACCATCTGGGCCTGAAATGTCAGGCAGATCCTTCCTGGAGGAATCAATCAGACCAGTCTTTCTTCCAGCGTGCACATGAGTGAGCGAGTACCTCAATTACAGCTCTGTGTTCCACTGCACATTGACCTTAAGAGCTCAGTGCTTTACAGGAAGGAGATTAATTCAATTAGCACACCCAGGGGCTTCCAGCCAGGCTCAAACTGACCTGCTGACAGCGGGCATTGGAAGCAGCACAGGGCACTGCAGTTCAAATGTCCCGCCTCCCCCTGCTTTCCATCTGCAGCCAAGTAAAAGGGACATCAGTGGCACCAGGAAGGTGGGGTTTGTTTGAGAAACATCCCAGTGGTTTGGGGTTTTATTGCAGTTTTAAAGGCAAGGCACTGAGAAAAGCCTGAGCACATCCACTTCTTGATAGGATCTGACCTTGTTCATGAAGTCTGGCCAAACTGGGAAAATGGTGACCAACAACCTGATGTCCTAAAATCCTGGAACGGTTTGGGTTGGAAATGACATTAAAGATCATCTCACTCCAACCCCTGCCATGGGCAGGGACACCTTCCACTAGCCCAGGTTGTTCCAAGCCCTGTCCAACCTGGCCTTGGACACTGCCAGGGATTCAGGGGCAGCCACAGCTTCCCTGGGCACCCTGGGCCAGGGCCTCACCACCCCCACAGGGAGGAACTTCTTCCTAAGATCTAATCTAAATCTCCCTTCTTTTAGTTTAAAATAATTCCCCCTTGTCCTGTCACTCTCTGCCCATGTAAAAAATCTCTCCCTCTTTTTTATAAGCCTCCTCTAAGTTCTGAATTGAGGTCTCCCCAGAGCCTTCTCTTCCCAAGATGCTCTGCCACCACCTTGACTGTGTGAATTCCAGCATTTCTTCTGGGACGAGGGAGGGAGACCTTGCACTCCACAAACAAAGTCACTTGAGCACCAGAGCATCTGCACAAGGGACGTTTTCTGTCTCCCCCATCCTATCAGAGGATGAATTGAAGGGGGAAGCAGCATTAATCCTAACCTGGAATACCAAATTCCACCTCA
This sequence comes from Tichodroma muraria, assembly GCA_013390105.1. Lineage (NCBI taxonomy): Eukaryota > Metazoa > Chordata > Aves > Passeriformes > Sittidae > Tichodroma > Tichodroma muraria. Next base: position 80,484 of record WAAG01015833.1, on the reverse strand, counting down.
TTCTAAACCAAGTTTTTTAGAAGTCCTGAAATCTATGTGCAGGAGTGTTTTTCTTCTCGAGGTGAGAAAAGGGTCAGAGGATCATGGAATTGTTTAGGTTGGAAAAGACCTTTAAGACTAACAAGTCCTACCATGAGCCCCACACCACCACCATGTCAAGTGCCACAACCACAAATTTTTTGAACACTTCCAGGGATGGTGACTCCACCACTTCCCAGAGCACCCTGTTCCAGTGCTTGGCAGCCTCTTCTGTGAATAAGTTATTCCAAATATTCAATCTAAATCTCTCTTAATGGAGAAAGTCAAACTGGAAGATCCAAAACTTTTGAAACACCAGTGATGCCACCAGCTCTGTCAAACCACTGGCTGTGCCCTACTGCTCCAGGAAAGACATGGATAATGCTGCATCCTTGGACAGAATTTGGTGGCTTTTAAGGTGTTCATGTGAGTGGTCATCAACACCACGTACCTGCACCTTTGCACAGCATCCCACTGGCTGTGCAGCAGTGCTGAAAGCAAGAGGAGGAGAGAGCAGAGATCCCAGAAAGCACTGAGGGAACTCAGGGAGAGTGGGAATTGCTGAGGTGCACATGAGCTGAATACCCAGAGGGATGGGCTGAAGGGGTTAAAAACAGGAAAGCTGTGAAAACTGGGGGGTGGTTCCCAGTGCTTTTGCTCCGAGGATGGCAAGGGAGCACGCCTGGAGAAGCAGGGGCACCGACAGCTCTCCTCCTTCTCCAGGGTATCTCAGAGCTTCGGGATNTTCCCGAGGTGCAGTGAAGATATGGGACAAAAAAAAAAAAAAAAAAAAAAAAAAAGAAAAACCATCCAGCGACCTCACTGAAATTAGAAACTTAACAATGAACACGCTCCACATACAACTTGCCCGTCTCTGTCGTCATGGAGACGGGTACAAATCTGTGTCAGCTGCAATCCGCTCTCCAGTCCCGAAAATTTAAACGAAAAAGGAGGGAGCGCGGGCTGGGAGGCGGGAAGAGGGAATTCCTCTGCTCTGCTTGGCTTTGATGTGCACCACGTTTAAAGGCACAGGGGATTATCGGAGCCCGGTGCCGGAATGAAGCGGCGCCCGTGGAGCAGCTGATGCGTGCTATCCACGTTTGCCTCCAGCAGAGCATCTTCCCACATTCCAGGACATCTCCCCAGCCTACAGGACATCATCTCCCCAGATTCCAGGACATGATCTTCCCAGATTCCAGCAGAGTATCTCCCCAGCCTCTGGGACAGCATCTCCCCAGCCTCCAGGACAGCATATCCTCAAATTCCAGCAGAGCACTTCTCCAGCTTCCAGGACAGCATCTTCCCGGATTCCAGCAGAGCATCTCCTCAAATTCCAGCAGAGCATGTCCCCAGCCTCCAGGATAGCATCTTCCCAGATTCCAGCAAAACATCTCCCCAAATTCCAGCAGAGCATCTTCCCAAATTCCAGGACAGCATCTCCCCAGCCTACAGGACATCATCTCCCCAGATTCCAGGATATGACCTCCCCAGATTCCAGCAGAGCATTTCCCCAGATTCCAGCAGAGCATCTTCCCCGCCTCCAGGACAGTATCTTCCCAGATTCCAGGACATGATCTTCCCAGATTCCAGCAAAGCATCCCCCCAGCCTCCACAGGGGCTGTGTGGAAACGTCCCGGAGCCCAGGATGAACCCAACCCCACAGCATTCCCGGGAGGATACAGAGCATCAGCAGCACCCTGCAGGCAGCAAGATGAGGCAGCATCCCAGAGGGGATGGAAGGACTGGGATGAGAACTGGAAAAGGAGCATCCCAGTGGAGGTGTTCAGTGGGAAAACACCCAGCAAGGACAAAAAGGGCAGAATCAGACAGGAATTGCTGCTGCTGGAATGGCAGGAGGGAAGATGAAGCAGGAAGGAGAAAGATGGGACCAGAGATTTGTTCATCCTGGGTTCAGAAGTCACAGATGGGATTTGGGGCATGAGCATCCTCCACGTTAGGTGGCTATACAGAAAAATCATGGAAAATGGCCCTTTCGGCTAGGAAAGAGCAAAGCCAGGGGATACAGGATGGTAGAGGTTGGAAGGGAGCACCAGCAGGATCGTCTGGTCTCACCTCCCTGCTCCAGCTGAGCACAGGGCCCAGGATTGTGTCCAGATGGTTCTGGAATATCTGGAGACTCCACACACTCTCTGGGCAGCCTGTTCCAGTGCTCAGTCACTGCACAGGAAAGTTCTGCCTGAGGGGAATGAAGAATAAACACTCCACGTGCCTTCCTGGAAAAATTCTCTTCCATCTTGTCAACTCAGCCCCCACCTCTGACAATTCCTAGGATTTGGGTCAATTTTTGTACGATTGGAGGGAGTTATTGGCCAGAAGTTCAGGAAAACGGAGCAAAAGCAACCTAATTTCCTTCTGCATTCATTTCTTGTTCTACCATGTTCCCACTAATATTAAAGGGAGATTTAGGATGGACAAGGAGGAGAAATGAGAAGCGACCCAACAGGGGAAGAGTCTTAGGAAACTGTCCCTTGGGCAAGGATGCAAACCAGAAATACACTTCACAGTAACTGCAGTAAAAGAGAGACCAGAAATTCCAAATTCAATAATCTCATCTATGAAATAAGCCTTATCCCAACAGGGGTGGAATTACCTTCCTCACTGGGATGCACTGCCCAATACGTCACCACTGGATTAAGATCTAAAATGTGCATGGAGGATTGTTGAAATGGTCTCATTTGCTGCAAAGCAATTAATTAAAGATACATTCTCAGCCAGGTATGTTTTTAATGTTATCTAGAGAGTCAGGCTTAAAAGAAAAAAAAAAAAAAAGTTTAAAATTAGTTAAGTCCATAAAGTAAACACATCAGTGTAATTCCCCTTTCTAGAACACAGAGGTTCTGCTTTTCCTTTCTGAAAAACCCATCAGAAGGCATCTTTGCTGAATTTTGGATTTCCCCCATAAGCGAAACGCAGCTGAAGCCAGAACTTAGACTGCAAGGAGGGAATGAACAGGAGCACTTGTTGAACAGAGCTCCATCAACATTCCACCCTGACTAATTAGCAGGGCTCTCCTCGTTATGTGCACTGCAGTAATTCCCCAATTAATTCGTTCGTATTTGCAGAGCCATTGAAAGAGGCAAAGCATTAAATATGGATGCTAAATAAAAGGGAATAAATAGCAGGCACCACTTGGCTCTCCAGGTTTCCAGGCCCCATCAGCGGGGACGTTCGCTCCCTGCCCGGAGCAGGCTCCTTAACTAAGGCCCGTAAGTGCTTTATTAATTTTTCAGCAGCATCCACCAGACATAATGAAGACACAGTTACTCTGAGCATGAGGACTCTCCCCAGAAGAGCTTTAAAACCTCCAGCCCTGTGGCTGGAAGGGTCAGTGCTGCTCTGCATCCCAGCCAGAGCATGGGCCAGGCACGGACAAGCGGCCCCTTGGCAGCCAGGAGTGTCATTTTTGTGTTCCCAGGACACTTTCTACTATCCCAGGTTGCTCCAAGCCCCCCAGCCTGGCCTTGGACACTTCCAGGGATCCAGGATCAGCCACCTCAGCCACAGCTTCTCTGCGCACCCTGTGCCAGGTTCTCCCCACCCTCACAGGGAAGAGTTTCTTCCCAATATCCCGTCTAAATCTCCTCTGAGTTGGAAGCCATTCCCCCTTATCCTGTCACTCCATCCATGAGACATCTCTGCACATCCTCCATGGCACCCAAGATCCCAGCTGAAACCAGGCACTGGTGACCAGCAGGACCCTGCAGAGCTCCTCTTCCTCAATGAAGGCTCTTTGCAAACAGTTGTTCCTATATCACAACATCCTTGTTCTGATCCCACTGGCACTGATGAAAAATAATCCTGCCTTCAGCAAAAGCTTGAACAAAGGATTTAAGTCCAACCCAATGGCTCTCAGAGGCAACAAAAGACACCCTGCTATGAGGATATTGGTGGAGATGGCCTCTTTCACAGAATCCCAGATTTATTCAGGTTGGAAAAGACCTCCCAGACCATCCTGTGACCAATCCCCACCTTGTCACCCAGCTTAGAGCACCAGTGCCATGTCCAGTCCTTCCCTGGACACCTCCAGGGATGGGGACTCCATGACAACCCTGAGCAGCCCCTTCCAATGCCTGACCACCCTGTCCATGAAGAAATTCTTCCTGATCTCCAACCCGACCCTCCCCTGGTGCAGTCTGAGGACACAGAATAATGGAGATGCACCTGAGAGCTGGACACCTCTTGGAAAGGATGTGATCCCAGTCTCTCATTTGGTAACTCAGAGGGAATTTCAGCCTGAGCCTGCCTTGGCCATGAAACAGCAGTAGCAGGTTTAAGACACCTGCAATTCTGACAGAGAAGTCACCTCCGTCACTCGTGGATGGTTATCTTCCACAGCAGCCCTGAGCTGTGGGCTGGCCTCCAGAGAAGGTACCAGCTTCCTGAAATCCATCCCCAAAGCACCTCTGGGTTCTCAAATCGTTCCTTCCACCCCCCACTCGCATCACCCACTGCTGTTTCACCACTTGTGATGATCGGGGGGCAGCATTCAAAAAAAAAATCTTCTTTGCCTGTCCCCCCCCTCCCCCAGCCTGCGGGTGCTCAGGAGACAGGCGGATAATCTGTGCACTCAGCTGGTGTGTTCCCCTAGTTTAGGATTACATCAATTATCCCTATTTTTAGGCTTGAGGGCACAGTCCTGTAGACCACAACAGAGGCAAAATGACTCCCAAAGAAAAGGTATAAACATATCTTTATATTCCAGCGTTTGTTAGGCTCCACAAGGGACCCATCAAGAACCAGAAGCCTACCAATTTTCAAAGCCTGGAGTATTTCCAGGAGTCAGTTCTGCTCCAACCCAGCTGGGCTTTTTTTTCCCCCTTCGTTTTCTTTCCTTGTTCTCTGCTATCCATGGGAATTCATTTGCCTCAGAGTACCTTGTACTTGGTGGAGCTTGTGCCATTATTATCCTCCCTGCAGAAATCCTTGTAAGGGGGGTTTAAAATACCATCCCTTCATTTGGGGCCTCATCCCCATTGCAATCAGCAGCCAGAAAATTCAACACCTTATTGGAATTTTTCTTTGATTGAGCCAATCCTTGCCAACCTTACCTTGGGAATAGAATCACTGAGGGGTCTGGGTTGGAAGGGACCTAAAGGATCATCCAGTTCCAACCCCTGCCATGGGCAGAAACACCTTCCACTATCCCAGGTTGCTCCAAGCCCAATCCAACCTGTTTCTGAAGTTTTTTGTCCCAAAACTCCTTGTGCACATCTCATTTTTCAAGACATTACAATTAATTTGCACAAGTGCTGTGGATTCTGTGCCAGACGCCACACGACAGAGGTGATTCATGAGCATCAAGCAGAGCTGGAAAACCTCTGAAGGATGCCTCTGGAATCTTCACATCCTCCTTTTGGTCACACCACCACCACACCACAGGATTTGGGAGTGTGGCAAGGCAGGTTATGCAATGAACCCCCCACTCTCGGGTGCCAATGTCACAAGGAGCTTTCTCATGCCGCCGCCTCTCCTCCATGACATCGTTTTGCCTTTCAAGGGCAAAAAGCAAACAAAAGAGGCTTTTGAGCCATTCCACCACCTGGCTGTCCTGGCTTTGTTTCCCCAGCCTGTGTGACACGGCAGCTCCCAGCAGAGAGGGAACAGCAGCTGGTACAAAGCCAGCACTGCGAGAGCTTTTGGATGTCCACCCTCCAAAGCTGCAGAGGTTGGGGATGGTGACAGGCCCTGAGACACCACAGACATTGTTATCCCCATTTGGAGGCCAGCTGTGAAGTGGGACAGGGGAGCAGGTCGTGGCTGGAAGTGGTGTGGGACACCTGCCCCAGGATGGGAGGAGAGACTTTCTGCCAGTCCCTTTCCCTGCTAAAGGTGTCCACCAGCAGAGGCATCACCCAGTGAAGGCTTCACCTCATGAAGTTTTCATTTAGGACTCTGCTTGATGGAACCAGGCCTGTGGGTTTCAAGTAAAATAAGGTACTCTAGGCTGCAGGGCAGTGGTTGCCCAATATCCACCCCCGTGCTTTGGAACTCCACAAACAGGGAAATGGAGAAGGGTCGGAGGGAATGGGTGGCACAAAACACAGACAGGGTCAACAAACAGGAGTCCTTAAATGTTTCAAGGTTTCCACCTAAAATGTGGAAGTGATGCTGAGATGGAGCATGGGATTCATGTATTATACCCATTTAAAATAAATCTTACATCTAAGAGAAGGCCAACATATTCCTGCAAAGGGAAACAGTTTGTTTAAGAATAATCATGGAATATTAAAATGGTTTGGGTGGAAGGGACCTTATAAATCGTTTAGTTCCATCCCTGCCATGAGCAGGGACACCTTCCACTATCCCAGGCTGCTCCAAGCCCTGTCCAGCCTGGCCTTGGACACTTCCAGGGATCCAGGGGCAGCCACAGCTTGTCTGGGCAGCTTGTGCCAGGGCCTCCCCACCCTCACAGCCAAGAATTCCTTCCCAATATCCCATCTATCCCAGCCCTCTGGCAGCGGGAAGTCATTCTCCCTTGTCCTGTCCCTCCAGGCCCTTATCCCAAGTCCCTCTCCAGCCCTCCTGAAACCCCTTTAGGCCCTGGAAGGGCTCTGAGGTCTCCCTGGAGCCTTCTCTTCTCCAGGTGAACCCCCCCAGCTCTCCCAGGCTGTGTGAGCCCTGCCCAACACCAGACCCAGGAGAGAGGCAGCCCTGGGGGTGGATGAAGACACACATGAGGCTGTGGAATCACAACATCTCCCGTGCTACATGAGCCTGAACACAAACAAACCATCCAGTCACACTTAACAGGGCCCTGATAGACCTTCCCCTCCTACCTCCAAAACCCTGTAGGCAGAGTTATTTAACACAGCTACAAAAATAGCACCCAGACTGCCCTGCTGTGCCAGACAGAGCACGAACATCTGGCAGGCAACAGATCTTGTCCCAAAAAACTTAGCAGGAGGTTAGTGGGTAGCTCAATTCTAGATCCGTATGTCCCAGGACCCAGGGAAGTATTTTATCCTCTATTCAATGCTGATTCTCCCAGGAATGTGGGAAAAGCTATTCCTGCCCATAAATTAAGAAGGCAGGAATTTCCAACTCAGGAATGCACAATGCCCATCCTGGCTTTTTGTACTCAGATGTGAAGAATCACAGGCTGTACCCGAGAGTCACGAGTGACACTGTTAAAAGGGAAATTCATATTAAATGAAAATGCAAAGCAGTCCTTTGAGTGGAAACAATTCCTGGTGTGAAAGGAAAGTGGAGGCTGCGCCGTCGCTCAGCTGTCTCCGCACTCACGGCTCCTTTTGAATTCAGTGTTGGTACAAAAACACACTCCCACCTGGGACTCGCTTCCCCCATGTCTCTCCCTCACTGGGAGGCTCCCAAAACCCTGGAGAGCCTGCACAGGTAATGGGATGTGTGTGGTTTCCTTGGGATGTTCCTGGCTTTGCACTGAAAACCTCATTGCTCCGCCATCTATATCCAACATGGAATCACAGAATGGTTTGAGTTGTAGAGGACTTTATAAATCATTTAGTTTCAACACCCTGCCATGGGCAGGGGCACCTTCTACTATCCCAGGCTGCTCCAGGCCCTGTCCAGCCTGGCCTTGGACACTTTCCAGGGATGGGGCACCCACAGCTCCTCAGGTCATGGACGATGCTTTGTGGATGAGGCTTCATCCCAGATGTAATTCCCAGCCAAATACCAAAACGCAGGTATCCACATCCAAGCCTCCTCTCCAGGCTCCCACTGCAGCTCGTGGCAAAATCTTCAGGCAGCCAGAGGAGGCTGCAGTGGCTTTTCCCTGGAGCTGCCTCCCACGTGTGGGTGTAGGAGGAGCTGAACACAATCCCAGCCTGGCGGAGCCTCTTCCCTATCCTTACTCGACCCCTCAATCCACACACAGCTCCCTCTCTGGGAGCTCTCCTCAGCTGCTCCCTGGCCTGCCTGTCCTGTCTGTGCTGTGGAGATGCCCCGTTTGGGACTGTAGCACTCGCTGGGATCACAGGAGGACAGAGCCATGGATGGCGTGCTGGTGCTGAGGGCAGCCGGGGGCTCTTCATGCGTGATGGGATTTGCTCACGGAAAACAAACATTTTGGTGCAGGGCAGAGACGGGGACAAACACCTGAGCACAGCAGCTCTTCTTGCAGCAAAAGCAGCGGGATCAGCAAAGGTGGGAGCGAGTCTGTGCTGGATTCCCAGAGAATTTCTCTTGAGTGATGGCTCTCAAATTGCATTAGCGAGTGAGATCGTCCCCAGAGGCCTCAGGATGAGGAAATACTGGAAGTGAAGGCACCACAGGGACCAAAATCCACCTGGCAGCTCGCTGACAGCTGCACTTGCTCTGGCACTGGCTCTGGGGCACAGGCTGGGAACTCCAGCAAACTCACCTGGAGGCGGCTAAATCCAAACATAATCCAACACCTCATCGAGCACTGCTGGGAAAGGGGCTCAGCCTGGAGGAAAGGAGGCTCGGGGGGACCTTGTGGCTCTGCACAACTCCCTGACAGGAGGGGACAGCCAGGGGATGTCAGGCTCTGTCCCAGGGAACAAGGGACAGGCCTCAAGCTGTGCCAAGGGAAGTTTTAGTAGGATATTAGGAGATTAGGAAAATCTCATGGAAATCTTCATGGAAAGGGTTGTAAGGCACTGAAACAGACTTCCCAGGGCAGTGATGGAGTCCCCATCCCTGTGGGGATTAAAGAGCCATGTGGATCTTGGGGACACAGGTCACTGGTGGCCTTGGCAGTGTTGGGGGAACGTTGGACTCAATCTTGTAGGACTTTTCCAACCTTAGCAATTCTCTGTGCTCTAATGAAGGAATCTGAGGTATTTCCAAGCTGCGAGGAGCACTTTGGAGCTCTCCTCCAAGGGGCTGAGCATCCCAACTCTGCTCTCGGCAGCGAGAGCCCACGCTGGTTTTTCTCACCAGTTCCAGGTCCCCCACACCCTCATGTCTTTACCAGTGGAACTGGGATTCAAAGTGCCTGCACAAGGTGACACCAGGAAATTTTCCCCCCCTGCCACCCTTGCCAGGAGTGCTGGTTCTCTTAGAAGCCTTTGAGAATTTCACCCCAGGAATTAGTGTTTATTTATTTATTTATTTATTTATTTATTTATTTGAAAAATCCTGGCTTTTTTGAGTGGACAGGAATCTTCCTCCCACACACAAAGAAACAGAGCTGCAGGCCGCTTCGAAAGCTGCTGCTCTTGGGGCTTTCTCCCCAGGCTCGGGGTTTCCCTTTTGAAAATAAAAAGCACATTTTTTTTTGTGGCCACAGAACCACACAATGGGACTGTTCCTGCATCAAGCCAAGGTTAATTTAATAATCACATTTGGTGTTTGCAAAGCAACTTATTGGAACTGAGGGACATGAAAGAGTATTACATTCCATCCCCTGCCATGGGCAAGGGACACCTTCCACTATCCCAGGCTGATCCAAGCCTTGTCCAGCCTGGCCTTGGACACTTCCAGGGATCCAGGGACAGCCACAGCTCCTATGGACAACTTGTGCCAGGGCCTCCCCACCCTCACAGGGAAGAAATTATTCGCAATATCTAATTTAAATTGTTTCATGCCGAAGATCCAGCCTGACCCCAGAGCCTCCATGTGCTTCTGTAACTGCTGTGATTCCCACACAGAGCCTGGAACACACTGGATTTCTGTAGCAATCAGACTGGGCAGCTGCAAATGCCACAGGTGCTCACAAAGGGAACGACTGCACCTTGAAAGCATCTGAGTAACCGTGAGAGTCATTCAGTTCAGAGAAGAGGCTGATATTTAAGCTACAGATGGAGAAAAATTATGTCAAGAGCATGGTTCAAACCACTGCAGTTTAAATAACCTCCTCCAGGCAGCTTTGGTAAACACAATGCCATAAAGGAGCCCTTGTGCTGCCCACAGAGAGCTCTGAAGGCAGTAAATGACAGTGGTGGGTCACAGGCAGGATTCCTCTGCTCCTGCTCTGCTCCCCTCGTGAAGGGAAGCTGCTCAGAGGGAGCGCAGCCCAGCTGCTACTCCCGATCCAGGAAAATGCTACTGTAAAGGAAGGATTCCTCCCTGGACCAACCTGGGAGAGTAGAAGGTGTCCCTGCCCGTGCAGGGGGTTGGACTGGGTGGTCTTTAGGGTTCCTTCCCTCCCAGACCATTCTGTGGCTCTATGAATTGAGGCTCAGGTCTTACGTAAAATGTGCAATAACCTTTAAGTGGTGGTTAACCCTCCCTTCCTCTCAGTCCTTTTATTTCTCTTCTCCTGCAGACCAGAAGCTCTGCAAACAGAATCCCAGAATGGTTTGGGTTGAAAGGGATCTTAAAGCTCATCCAGTCCCACCCCCTGCCATGGGCAGGGACACCTTCCACTATCCCAGGCTGCTCCAAGCCCCGTCCAAGCTGGCCTTGGACACTGCCAAGGATCCAGGGGCAGCCACAGCTTCTCTGTGCCAGGCTAGACATGGATGCACTCCCTGGCCCCCATAAAGCCTCACCTCAGCCTCGTTAGCTCCAGCATATCATTAACATTTTAACTGCCCAAACTCGAGTGCTTGTAATACCTTTATTAGATTGCACTCATCCCCCAGTGCCAGACACAGCCTGATTTAACAGGTCCAGTGCTGCAGTTACGAGCAAGCCTGAGCACAGCCTCTTTCATTACTGTCTGCAGGTAATTCCTCTTGATCCAAAACTTCCCGTGGCCTGGGATGATACCCGGGAAGGGAGAGAAGGCAAAACTGCCGGGCAGGTTAAGCACCCAGCTGGGGAGCTTGGAGCACTCCTGCTCTGTCCTGGAGCTCCCCACCTCCACTGGAAGCAGCCAGAGGGAATCTGGGAGACTCCCAGACACACAACCTGCAGCAACAACTCTCACCTGCTCTGATCTTTGCAAACCAGATCCCAAACTGAGGTGGATTGAGCTGCCTGATGGTGTTGAGCAGCCTCCCTGGCTCTCCTGTGCCCCTCATGTGCAGCAGCAAATGTTTGGATCCTCAGGGCAGGAGAACCTTCATGGTGTGGAGATGATTCCTGAGGGTATTGGAGGGAGTTTGAAGGGGAATTTTGACAGCCCATGCAGGGGAAAACAAGGTTTAAAGGCCAGTATCTTGGTCAACTTGTCATTTTATATTTGTAAAACAGAAGAGGGAAAGGATTCTCCACGATGGATCCTCCACTTCTAACTAAGGGCAGCTCCGATATCTGCTCTCCGCGAGCAGGGACAGGGCCCAGGAATGGTTGGAGCTGTGTCACAGGAGGGTTAGGCTGGATATTGGGAGAAAGTTCAAACACCAGAGGGTGTTTGGGCACTGAATAGGCTTCCCAAGGAGCTCGGGGCAACCTGGGATGCTGGAAGGTTTCCCTGCCCAAGGCAGGGGTTAGAATGAGAGGAGCTTTAAGGTCTCTCCCCACCCAAGCCATTCTGGGATCCTGAAAGAGCATCACAGTTTTTCAAGGCACTACAACCTCAGAATCTTCAGTATCTGAAGCAAACACCACAGGCAGTGTCTATTTTAGACCATATTACTCAGTTTCGATACATTTCAATGCCGGTTTTCTTTCTTTTTAATTGCAACTCCACCTTTGGGATTAGTGATTTTATTTTATGATGGGATATTAAGACTAGGCAGCCAGCCCTTTTGTTTTTTTTTTCTAGTCCAAGCCAGTATTCAGAAGGAATAGATTAAATTATTAAATACACACAAGCACAGGAAACACAGGAAACTCTCAGCCATTATCCTATGAAGACAATGCCAATGCAAACACTCTAATAAAATATTCTTCACTGAAATCAACACTAATTTTCCCAGGCAATCAAATCCATCCCTGTGATCCCTCCTCCCAGGGAAAACAGCCAGCACAGCTAAACTCAGATCTCTGTGGCTCCGTGCTTAAATTTGGCTCAGACATGCTGCAAATCAATGACTCCAGAAAGGTTTTCTAAGGAAAAAATTCCCAGTGGGCAAAGTTTGCTACAGCCCAGGGCAGCTCTCCTGACACAGCAGCAAAGAGCCTGGTGCTGCATCGATCCAGGAATCCAGGAAGGCTGAAGCTTCCAGTTATGAACTTGTTGAGGACACCACTGTTGGGACACAGCTCCTATGTCCAAGGGGACAGTCCCCAAGGACAGCTCAGCCATAAGGACACCTCCAGAGGATGCTGCTGCACCAGCAGCCCTGAAACTGCACCGAGTCTCTCACAAGCTCCTTCCTCATCCACCCACAGTGGGGAGAAGGATGGGATGGAGAAAAGGATGGAGCAGGTCTGGTCAGCACCAGCCAGCTCAGGAGGAGGAGGAGAGGACATGTGACAGGGAGTATTTGGGCTTGGAAAAGTCTTTTAAAGGGCTTCCAACTCCCTGCAGTGAGTTGTGACATCTTCAACCAGATGAGGCCGCTCAGAGATCCACCCAACCTGATCCTGAATGTTTTTAGGGATGGGAGAAACAGAACTTCCTTCCCCAGCTGTAGGTAATCTGTGGATTGCCCATGCCCAGGTGTGTGCTTGTGTTTCATACAACACCCAGAAAACACGATTTTCTCATCTACAGAAAGCGTTGGTGCCTCTATTCGATGTCCCTGAACTCTTACTCAGTAGGAGGATGAATAAATGTTCTGCTGAGGTATTGTAAGGTGGGCGCAAACCCCCCATGATTTCTTTAAGGATCTTGCAGCACCTTGGCCTCAAGACCACGGCAAAATAACACAATCATGGAAGATCAACCATTTCCCAACACTTCCAAGGCCACCACTAACCCATGTCCCCAAGTGCCACAGGGCTTTTAAATCCCTCCAGAGATGGGGAGTCCACCGTTGCCCTGGGCAGCAGTGTCAGGGCTAGGCAGCCCTTTTGGTGAAGAAATTATTCCTAATATCTAATCTTAATCTCTCCTGGTACAGTTTGAGGCTATTCCCTCTCCACCTGTCCCTGTTCCCTGGGAGCAGAGCCTGACACCCCCCCTGGCTGTCGCCTCCTGTCAGGGAGTTGTGCAGAGCCAGAAGGGCCCCCTGAGCCTCCTGTGCTCCAGGCGGAGCTCCTTGCCCAGCTCCCTCAGCCGCGCCGGGGGCTCCAGGCCGTGCCCCAGCGCCCTGCCCTTCCGGGGACAGGCGCCAGCCTCGCAATGTTTTGTCTTGTCAGGAGGGCCTCAGAGCAGTTCCCAGCACTGGAGGCGTCCCAGCAGTGCCAGCACAGGGGACAGGCACTGCCCTGGTCCTGCTGGACACACCTTTCCTGGCACAGCCCATGGCCTTTTCGACCACCTAGGCACACCAGGCTCTTGTTCAGCTGCCTGTTGTCCATGGCCTGGAAGTTCCAGCCCCACCAGCCCAGAGTTGGAGGCCCTGCCCAGCTTTTAAAACACCCCCAGCCCTGTCCCAGTCTGTCCCCCAGTCCTGCAGAGCAGTGACGGTGACAGTCCCTTGGCCAGGCAGCCAAAGCTGCCTCATCAGGCTGGGAAACAGCCCAGCACCAAACTGGCAGAGGCTGAATCATTTCCCCTTCCCATATCCACGGCCCAGGATCAATTAACCTCTGCCATGGCTCCTCCTGTGAATCACTTACGAGGGGTAACAGTGAAACCACTTCATAGGAAGCAGTTTTAAAAATGCCCTGCTCTGCATAAGATGAGTTTGCCACAGAGAAGGGGGGGAAAAATTCAAGTATGTTCAGCATCTTATAGATTAATCCTAGGCCTAGAGCCAGGATAATTACTGCCAGAAGGAATAAAAGTAACATAAATATAGGTTAACACACAAAGGGTCCCGTTTGCAAGGTTTTACACATCACCAGCTCACAGGGCGGATTTGTAAATTTAATTATAGAAAGATTGATAAAAGCAGGTAATACTCGAAGGGTCGTAAAAGTAATTTTACTATAGTGAAGAGAACAAAACAAAAATAAAAAAAATAAAAGAAACTCCAAACATTTTAAATTAAGTAGGGCATCTGATGGATCTCCTGAAGCCCTTCCGCAGGATTCAGCCCAGACTGCCAGAGCAGCATCCGCCACAGCCTTCCAGAAATGCCATTTCCAGAGGAGAGCAGATAAGTCACTCTGACAGCCTTGTGACCTCCCAGAGCTGATGTGCTCAAAAAAAA